>JAOTOM010004550.1:0-12500 GCA_034440615.1 Ashinkailepas kermadecensis | reverse complement strand
GGGTGGGTGGGAAATTGCCGTAGCCTAAACGCATGTTGCAGGCCCAACATTTCGCGCCTCAGTGCTAGCGGCGGTTAATTGGCCTCTGTCGTCAGGCTCGCAGCTGGTGAGGTTCTGAAGGCACCAGTGATAATACGCAGTGCTAAGTGGTGTACTGTATACGAAGTGCGCTTATTGCTGGCGCAAGCGCCATCGTACACGTAGCACGCGTAGTCTAATTTGGACCGAATAAGCGACGTGTAAAAAATCATCAGCGTCTTACGGTCGGCGCCGTAAGACTTCTTAGCAATACATTTCAGTATGTTGAGAGATTTAAAACACTTTTATATAAGGGTCTTGATGTGGTGTTTGTATGTCAGACGACTGTCAAATTGTACTGTCAGAAACTCCATGGTTGGTCTCACTGGGATAGGCTCGCCGTACAGCTCAACGTCGAGTTCCTGGATGCATCGTCGGCGGCAGAAATGGATTGCGGCCGTTTTGTTTGTGGAGAACCGGTAACAATTTTTGATGCTCCAGCTCTGGAACTTGTTCACTGCAATCTGCAGCTATCGTGTCAGTGTTGGAATATGTGAGGCAGAGGACCAGATTGCGAAGTCATCGACAAATAGCGATCGTCTTATGTTCGGCGGCACACCATCGTCAATGTCATTTATCATCATGGCGAACAAAGTCACACTGAGGACACTGCCATGTAGGACTCCATTGGTTTGTTGCAACCGTTCGGACAGTTCGTGTCCCACTCGGACGCGAAAGAAGCCTTCAGTCAAATAGTTGCGAACGAAAGTGCACAGATGGCGCGGATTCCACACTTTCGAGCTTTCATTAAAATACCTTGGCGCCAGGTTGTATCATATGCTTCTTCGAGATCGAAAAGAATGGCTCCAGTGTGTCGCTTCTGCATAAAGGCTACACGTATAGCAGCGTCGAGTGTTAGGAGATGGTCCGTTTTTCCACGGTGTTTTCTAAGACCACACCTTAGTAACTAACCGCACCATTTTTTCTAGTAATTTACACACGCACGAGGTCAGGGCGATTGGCCGGTAGTGTAGCGTATCAAACGCACTCTTGCTTGGGTTTAAGATGGGGACCAATGTGGCTTCCCGCCATGTGGCCGGGAATTGACCTTCCTCCCACACCATGTTGAATGTCGCTAGGAATGCCTTCATAACTCATGAAGGGAGATGCTTTAGCATCTCGTTGTGGATGCGGTCAGGCCCCTCTGCCACACTCTTGAAGCTTCTTATTGCCGACCGTAGTTCTGCTGCGGTGAATCGCTGGTTTTCGGGAAGTGTTCAGAGGTGGAAAAATTACCGCCTGTCTTTCTAAGCGAGCCTTCCGACGACGAAACTCAGGGTGCAGGTTTCCTGATTGGCTGCGTGCCACTTGCTCATCCGATTGCGTTTCAAACGTCGGAGGGATGGTTGACCTCTGCACCAGTTACTCAGAGCACTGGGAGAGGGACCGAATTAAATTTACCTGCGATGCGCTTCACACGAGACCACACTTGTGTAATTGGAGTATATCGGTTTAGTGTTGTCAGATACTCCCTCCAAGATGTTCGTTTGGCCTCTAATTGTTCGTCGCGCGGAAGCTCTCGTCTTTCTGAAAGCTATTAGGTTGGCCGAAGAGCAGTTTTTGTTAAATCTCTTTACAGCTCGCTTCCGTTCGCGTACAGGGTCCCGACATGCTTTGGACCACCATGAAACTGGAGCGCGGTGGGGAGCTTCTGACGTACGCGGAATGCATGCGTCGGCTGATTGCAAGAGGAGGGACGAAAAGTGTTCTACCGACAAAGTGGTGTCATCGTCGTCGTCTCCAAAGGACGCTTGCACTTCTCTCTCGAACTTCTCCCAGTTAGCCTTCTTAACATTAGACCTCTGAGGTCTCAAACCAAGCACAGTCCCATCATCATATTCGAGAAGTACCGGAAAATGGTCACTTCCCAGAGAATCGCCATGCACTGTCCAAGCAAAACATTGAGACAAACGTGGACTTGTGAAGCTAAGGTCGATCGCAGATGTAGCACCAGATTCAACATGATATGATCACTCATTTCCCCTGCAATTGCATACTTTTCAGTTGGCAGGTGAAATAAGACCAAAACAGGGACTTGGAGTTAAATAATTATAGCATTAAAAGGTTCAAAAGAAAGAAAAATGTAACATAACCTAACATAGCCTTCCATATCAGAACAATTACCCACTGGTGTTGGATTGCCTAAAACCTACTGATGTTGGAACATGTAATATCACTATGTCATCAAAGGAGTTTGCATCATTCACTAAGTCAATAAATACTAAGTGTTGTGATTTGAAATAGTGAATACCTTGCTTACATCAACATGTGATTCCCCAAAGAAATGGCAGAGGAAGAAGTTGCTAGGTGAGCTTAAACAAGGCCAGTCCATATATTTGTTTTCCAATTTGTGCTCAGGAGCTTCCTCTGTATAAATTCCAAATAAATGTTAATACGCCCATTATGTGCACATGATTTACATACCAGCAAGGCCTCAAGGTTGTTTAATTTTAGCTTCTACACTACATGCTAACATGTGCATGTAGATGGACAATCTAGCATTCCGTTTATGAAAGCAGTATGGTTGAATTACATGTTGGGAACACCAATAATTGTATGAAGCCTCCACCCATACGTACATACCAGAAAGGATATAATCATTTTTCTTGAAGTGATTGCTGCATGCCTCCATGTGCCTTGATGCTTTCTTGCCCATTTTTAGAATGTTGTGCCACTTTTTCGAGAGTACTTTATCTCTCGGGAATCGATGGAAGCTGACTTCAGGTTCCTTCCTGTGCAATGACTTGCATTGTGGAACACAACAATGCATACTGGACTTGCTCACCTTATCCATTCATTATGTTCACAGCTATGCAAGAACCCTCACACTCAAACTTCAAAGAGCTGAAAAAGTATTCGCGTAACCTCAGTGTTAGCCATTTCCATGCACGTCACTCTGACTTGTTTGCATTCTTGTTTCCAAATTGTGTTTTTGGTAGCGCGCCAGATTGTCATACTTTTACCTGCCACAGAGTAGTTCAACGTGTCTGCCAATAGGTGGCAACTCTTTCGCCTTGAACGGTCAATACCACATCACATGGACAGTCAGGCGGTTATTGCGCCGTTAGCCGGAGGACATCGTCCGTTCCCACCGACCTCCCCAGCATCACACCTGGCATCAGGGTGACGCAGTTACATCTCACAGCCGGTGGGCGCCTCGGCGGCCCTGTAGGTTTCAGCCGGTGTTACTCATCCCCCAAGGTCAGAGCTATTGGCTAGCATTCGCTAAGTGGCCAGACATTGTCCGAGGCCGGTGGACTTTAGTCCAGCAACCCGCGCGTCGCAGCCCGAGGTTGTCGGCTGCATCCACTGACCCAGCCGGCCCGGCGTCCGAGCCGTCAGGCCGGCTTACTGCGGAATCACTACGGGCGACATACATGAGGGACTGATTATTTATTTTAAAAAGTCCAAAACAAACTTCGCTACACTGTTATCCTGAATCATTTATGTGTTTCCGACATGTACAACATTAGCGACCAGGTGCGTGGATATACTGGTGTCAAATGCAATTTGTAAACGTCGTTCATGGTTTAGGATGACATTTTCACGCAGATGTGCTTAATCTGGGAATGACTGCATTAACCATCGGTTTCAGATGAAGGAGATGTTGATCAAGAAGTTCCCTCCGGGCGAATGGAACGTGAGCGCAACTCTGGTCAATGCGTGGAACGACACGGACTCTGGAATTAGTTTCCGGTTCATCGCCAGAGTACAGCCGCAGTATAAGAACACCACCGGGATTGTAGCCAACCTCGGCAAATTTTACGTCTACTTCAATCGCTTTGGAGACTTGCAAATCGATCCAGAATCATTGAGAATAGATGGTGAGTCCTGCGTTGCTCTGGCATACAGTAGCAGGTCTGGAAGTGGGGTGTGGAGGCTTTTGTTCGCCACCTCCTCCGTCAATCTTTGAGATTAGATGATCAAGTGGGACATTCTAGGGCATTATCTTAACCTTCGTGGGGCTGGCGGAGGAGAGGGAAGGGTGACTTGTCTCTTGGGTTTTTCGGCGATAGGAAAAAAGGACCGCAGCAAGCCGAATGTTTGTGAATCTGTTCCTACATATTTTTGACATCTTTTCTATGGGTTTTGAGTCAGAGTCGTGCAAGGTCAATGACCTATGTCGAGTGGAACGGTTCAACCTACAAAAACATCGAAATCGTTCATAGCGATTCCTGGAACGCACCGATTTGTTTGAAAATTGTAGGACGCGTAGTGCTTGGCAGGGCTGACACTTTGTATATTTCAGATACATCGAAAAATGTGAGATCGATAATCTGAGGTTAGGTTTGAACCTAACCTCATTCGTAATTTAAATTATTGCTGCGCATATTTGGAGGAACTTTTGAAGCTCAGGTATATTATATGACATGGCACATCAAATTCCGTCATGATCTGACCAACCCATGGCCTTTGGTCAGGTGACGATACAGCCATCTGAATGTATATTGACAAAATGCCGGAATGCTGTCACATTATTTTTGTAAAGTAAAATCGGTGAGCTTGGATGACTTTGAAAGGGTCATTTACACCAGTCATTCTTTGTTAACACCTTATTTAGATACTCAAGAAGAGTATAGGTTCTGAAGAATATACTCTCAAGCATTTTGCAGAATATCGCAACTTGAGAAAATGTCTTTATTGTTAGTCTTGTGGTACCACCTGTCATGACCTTGCGTGAACAAGGCCTGTTCTGTCTTCAAATGTATTTAGAAGAAGAGCCTTGGCTTCTTTTACGACGTATTCAACTGCTAGACCATCTGATGTCGCCAACCTCTCACTCTTATTGGTCGCGGGTGGACTTGAAAGTTCCACTGGTTGCGGGATTCGAACCCATGAAAATGCGATGAAGAGTCAAATGCCCTTCCGTCAACCAACAATTGCATTTTTGGACATCTAAGTACCTCACTTTTGGATGATTAAGAACGTTAATGTGAGCAATTATTGGTGATATTGCGGTCAACCTGGGTATCATGCGAACACAATAAACGACCTCTGGTGAGCTTAAAATTGACATGAGGACACCATTATAGGTGCGTTGTTCATGATTCAGCAAGATCGATCCGATGTATTTTTTAGCTTCGTCTATAGGTCTCATAGTAGTCTCTGAGATCATGCGAGGAGATCTTAGCCGCCCCACACCCCGGCCCGGCGAAGGTGGTACCAGAGGGAGATGTTAGCCGCCCCACACCCCGGCCCTGCGAGCATTGGGGCGTATGGTTGTGAACACCACCCCTGGAGCACGTTCTGTCTCCCAGATACTTTCGAGAGCCAAGACATAGGTAAGAAATTACTCCCGGCAGGGCCTTATCAAAGTTTGTGTCACAAGTGTTTTATGCAGCGAACCCTCAACTCATCAAGTTAGCAAAGACAAAGTCGCGAAGTTAATATTCTGTCCCACTGGATGACAAAGTGTTGCAAAGCGTCTTGACACCTGTTCATTACAGTGATACACAAAATAATTTGCATGGGACGGGCTGCAATCTCATTCCCAATTTGAAGATCATTGCAGTTCAAGTGGCAGTCCGTTTGCAATATTATTTCACATCCATCTCCTCCTCCGACAGCTTCTTCTTTTACTAGCTCTTTTATTAGCTCTTGATGCTTATCGAGTAAGATCCTGATAACGATCTTGTTGCTCACCTGCTGTATTTGCATTACCCAAGACCAGATACGTGATCCATAGTCTGGCAATAAACACACAGGACGCAGAGCAGGTCCGATTGCGTGGTCTCCGGTCTCACCACCACGCTCAAAACAGACCCCACTTCAGAAGTTTGCAAAGCCAACTGTAGTCATGCTGCATGTCAAGGTGCCTGCAATGCGAAGCCAGCTAGCCAATAATAATTGGAAGGGCTCTCTATACCCTCTCGTGTTTTCTTCGGTGAGGTCGCCCTGTGCCTTCGTAAGGTGCTGTTGTTGTTGAGTTTGGCCATCCTGCCACCTTCTCGGTGATATCGGCTATTTGCGCGATCATAGATGAGTTGATATGTATTGGTCCGGACGGTGCCGGAGTGGGGTAGGGGGTATAGGGTGGTGGGGTGGGGTGGGGGGTCGGGTCATCGCCGTTTTATTTGAACAATGCGAGAACGTACATATGGTATACACCGTTATGGGCCTTTTTTGTTCTCTTTTGTGTTAAGTTAGTTTTCCCTTGTTTTGGTCTTTTGTTCTGTTTTTTTTTTGTTTGTTTGTTTGTTTTTTTGTCTTGTTTTTATTTTACTTTTACACGTCATGGGTAGAGCAGGCAGGGAATAGGTGGAGGAGTTGTTAGGATACTGTTGGTTTTGGCACGGGTGTGTGGCTTGTTGTTGGTAGAGGTGGTGTTTGTTTTGTTGGTTGCTCGTGTTGTAGGTATAATGGTAGTGGAAGAGGTGTTGCCTGAACTGTTGTAGTCGTCTGAATCTGTGAGTGTTCCGAATTGGTATCGTAGGTTTTTGCGTGCTGCGTTTGGTACTCGTGGTGGTTCTGATGGGCCTGGTGCTGGTGATGGTTTGCGTGTTCCGCGATGAGGTATTGGGTGTGGTGCCTGTGTTGAGTGGGTGGGTGAGTTGCGTCGTGGTTTGTTCTGTTTTGGTTCTCGTGCGGTGTTTTGTGTTGTGGGTTGTGGCCTGATTATGATTGTTGGGTCTATCTGAGTTCCGTTGGTTGGTGGTGTAGCCGCATTATTTTTTTTGGTGTTTGTGTAATTTGTGTGGACGGCTTTTAGTGGTGTGTCGGCTGCGCCAGCTGCTGGTGACCCACGACCTTGCCTGCGGCAGGGCCCAGCCCTCCAGTTGGACAAGACGGAGAATTTCTTTCTCCCTTATCCACCGCGGACAGGCTCTGTCCCGGGAGGCGTTGTCTGCACTGCAGCCGACGCAGCGTAGTGTGCCGCTAGTGCATGTGTTTGTGTGGTGTGATGCCACACAGTCTGCACAAGTGGGTGTCGTGTCGTGCACCCCCCCCCCCCCTCCCTCAAGTGTCCGTAGTGCTGACAAAATTATTGACAGCGTCTAGGGAGGGGTGCTCGTGGCGTGACTTTGTATGTACCTAATGTAGCCGGCTTTAACGTGTGTGGGTGGCTGTCTTGTGTTGAATGTCAGTATGAGGACGTGTGTGTCTTGCTTGTGTGCTAGGGTGCGGGGGTGAGGGGTGGGGGGCTGTAGACGGAGGATATCCCCTGGCTCCCAAATCTGAGAGTCAGTTCCTTCCTCCGTTATCCAGGCCAACTCCCTTCCGTAGATTGTGCCCTGTGAGGTGTTAAGATGTGCAGCTGGTGTTAGGGTGATTGGTGTGACTGTGATGAGTTCAATGCGTGTCAGCATGTCTGCGTCTTCGGTGTTGTAGGCCTGGATCAAAAGCGCCTCCGATCTAATTTGGCGTGCGCTTATTTGGCGTGCATTCGTGTCCAACGGGTGATTTCCTCCTCCAATGTCCAGGGTTCAAGAGAGTCCATGGGCTCCCCATCATTCCGACTGCAGAGGAAGAAACCACCCGGCGGTGTGTTCGTCGTGGTGTCAGTGTTCATGTTGAGTTAGTGTATTGGTGTGGGTCGTGGGTTTGGCGTTGGAGTTGTATAAGAAAGGTGTACACTGTTACAAGTATCGGTGGAGGGGAGGGCAACCCGGGTGAGAGGGGCAGCGGCACCGCCGGCACTGAAGTCGAGGCTTGTAGATTAGAAGTTGAAGAGTTGAGCTGAAAGTCAGAGGAGTAGAAGTAGGCGAGTTGGTGGCAGGCTGGTTGGGCGATATGCGGTCCGTCGAGTTTGAGCGGTCAAAATGGTGTCGGCGAGGCCTCTCGGAGTGTGCTGTCAAAGCTGCTGCTGCTCGTGCTGCCTTAGTGCTGCAATATGTAGTGGCAGGCAGGCTGTGCTTGAGTGCAGCCTGTCGATGCCTCCACAGATGGTGTCGGAGGCTTCCCAGTATGGCGTCGAATCTGCCAAATGGCGCCCGTGTGTGCTCTCAAGTTGTGAGATTGCAGGTTTGATTTTTGCGTATTCGGTCGATGATGTGCTTGGTTGGTGATTCCTGATGATTGGTCGATCCGATGTCGAAGGTGCGTGGTCTCCAAGCCTAATTGCATCACCTGACTAATTTGTGCTTACTGCGCATGTGTGTGTCGACATAGCTCTTGCATCCGCTGTGTGACGCGCGTGTCCAACATGTAGTGCCACGAATAAGAAATCGTGTCGTGGGCATGTAGGTGTGATAAAATGTAAACTATAGCTGTTATTGCCTTTGTTACAGACTTGACCAAGTACGCGCCCGGCCTGGGTATGGTGGTCATGAACGACTTCTACCTAAGTGAATTAAGGAAGATTATATGTAAGTACGCCACACAGTGCCCTGTTTATCCGTGACGGTGGACACCACATAGTGTCCTGAATACCCGTGACGGTGCACGCCACATAGTGTCTTGAATACTCGTGATGGTGCACGTCACATAGTGTCTTGAATACTCGTGACGGTGGACGTCACATAATGTCCTGAATACTCGTGACGGTGGACACCACATAGTGTCCTGAATACTCGTGACAGTGCACGTCACGTAGTGTCTTGAATACTCGTGACGGTGGACACCACATAGTGTCCTGAATACTCGTGAGGGTGGACGTCACATAGTGTCCTGAATACTCGTGACGGTGGACGTCACATAATGTCCTGAATACTCGTGACGGTGCACGTCACATAATGTCCTGAATACTCGTGACGGTGCACGCCACATAGTGTCTTGAATACTCATGACGGTGCACGTTACATAGTGTCTTGAATACTCGTGACGGTGCACGTCACATAGTGTCTTGAATACTCGTGACGGTGGACGTCACATGTCATGAATACTCGTGACGGTGCACGCCACATAGTGTCTTGAATACTCATGACGGTGCACGTTACATAGTGTCTTGAATACTCGTGACGGTGGACGTCACATAGTGTCCTGAATACTCGTGACGGTGGACGTCACATAGTGTCCTGAATACTCGTGACGGTGAACGTCACATAATGTCCTGATTACTCGTGACGGTGGACGTTACATAGTGTCCTCTGAATACCCGTGACGGTGGACTCCACATAGTGTCCTGAATACTCGTGTGACGGTGGACGTCACATAGTGTCCTGAATACTCGTGACGGTGAACGTCACATAATGTCCTGAATACTCGTGACGGTGGACGTTACATAGTGTCCTCTGAATACCCGTGACGGTGGACACCACATAGTGTCCTGAATACTCGTGACGGTGCACGTCACATAGTGTCCTGAATACTCGTGAATTAAGGGGCAGGCGAATTAAGGGGCAGGGGAGCAGTCCCCAAAAGAAGTGAATTTTAACATTCATAAATTGGCACTACATGGTAAATTTGCAGTATCAATGAGCTTTGTCACCAAATAGAGATATGCCGTGCTCCCCCCCCCCCTCTCTATCTCTCTCTCTCCCTCTCTCTCAGTTATGACTTCAAGTGCATATCCATTTTACAACCAGATATAGCCATGCTCAATGGCTCATACCCATGCGTGCTCATAAAATAAGCGTCGCCTTTAGTTGTCAACGTCTGACATGGCACACAAGACCTCCAGTGCGCCGTAGCTCCAGTTCAGTTTCCCCTGTTTGTTTTCCTTCTATTTTTCCTTATTTGTTTTAGCAACTCCATGTTCTATCCATTACGGCTTGGATAAAACGGGCTGTATTTCACACTCCGGTAATCGGTATACGGTGTGTTGTGCAGGAAGCTGAGTCTTGTCTCCAGTGGTGTCGCCACGGATTTTCAAATCAGGGGACAAGAGGGTTCATTAGATCGATCATTTCCATGCAGCGCCACAGGCGTAATGTTAAATGTCATAGAGTTTGGAGCAGGCGTGCCCCGTCCCCCGCTTTGGCGACGCCCATCCCACCTGGCTGGCGGTTGGCACGGTATCCTTGGCGACGCCCATCCCACCTGGCTGGCGGTTGGCACGGTATCCTTGGCGACGCCCATCCCACCTGGCTGGCGGTTGGCACGGTATCCTTGGCGACGCCCATCCCACCTGGCTGGCGGTTGGCACGGTATCCTTGGCGACGCCCATCCCACCTGGCTGGCGGTTGGCACGGTATCCATGTGGTAGGCCGCGCCGCAGCAGCTCCGGCCTGGCTAAGCGGCCATCATCACCCCCACACCGGTGGATCAGTGCCGCCACTGCTGTATTGATCAGCTCAGCTCCGACCTGGCTAAGCGGCCATCATCACCTCCACACCGGTGGATCAGTGCCGCCACTGCTGTATTGATCAGCTCAGCTCCGACCTGGCTAAGCGGCCATCATCACCTCCACACCGGTGGATCAGTGCCGCCACTGCTGTATTGATCAGCTCAGCTCCGACCTGGCTAAGCGGCCATCATCACCCCCACACCGGTGGATCAGTGCCGCCACTGCTGTATTGATCAGCTCAGCTCCGACCTGGCTAAGCGGCCATCATCACCCCCACACCGGTGGATCAGTGCCGCCACTGCTGTATTACCTATGTGGACATGATTGTATAGTTGTTGTTTTGCAGTTACGTAGCTGTGGAGTGGGTGTGCAGCTGTAATCGTCAGGCTGCACAGCTACACCTGCATAGCCCCAAAGCTTACTTATTTAGATGGGACATACCATTCAACCGAAAACGGTGATGCTTCTTCGTCTTTCCATTTCACAGTACCAGAATAGCTATTAATATAAGCAGAGTGTCACGCCAGCAAACACGAATCTCGTATAATTGCATAAGAATGATGTCATGTCAGGGATAAGTACGCAAAGTTTAATGCCTTCGTTTTTGCGACTGCTTCTGATCTTCTACTTATATCACGGGTCGGGTATTACTATAAGCATTAGCCATGATGCCCCTCCGCCAGCATTGATCAGCAACACCGCAAGGGCACACGTTAAATCCGGAAGACATTAGTCGGTATCAGCCATTGAAGCTGTAATGAGCCACGCAAAGTTTATAGAATTACACCCTTGATTGCTGTAGTACAGCTGCAAGAATATTCCATGAAGAACATTAAGCCTGCTTTATTGTTATAAGAATATTTCCAATAATATTTTCGACCCCCATCCCCGTCGCCCAAAGTCAATGTCGGTGTCCTGTGTGCTTGCATGGCTGTGTCATGTACTTGACCTCTGACCTGTCCGTTCTCCACAGTTAACGGCTCCTACGTTGGCGACTACACCACTGCTCGTCCCACACTGCGACCGGTGGTGAAGCTGCACAAAAAGAACATCATGTCTATCGCCCTGCCAGCTTTTCTGGGTGAGCAACGCAGCAGTTTATGTGCTATACAGACGACCAGGTTGACTGGCTTCCTCTGCTCGGTGAGACACAGAGCAGTCGCATTTATTGTAAGTCAGCAGAAAAATAGCGATTCCACACGGGATTTCCAGAGAGGCAGCACCAGAGAATATGATCACTAAGGTAATCAGCTGAATTTGATCACTAAAGTCACCGGCAGAATTTGATCATTCAGGTCACCGACAGAATATGATCACTAAGGTCACCGGCAGAAACACTATGCTGAATTTGCTTATCGAGAAGCGGACGAATGGTACAGGTACTTCCCTGTGGAAGATGGAGAACACCCTGCCAGCAGCAGCCTGGCGTCGTGGCAGGCAATAGCGTACCCCAGAATAGTCAGGAGTGACGAGCAACTGTTGGCAACCGTGCGACTGAGGGACAATGCTCTGTAGAAGCGATGGCCTTGGTCCTCAGTATTGGGGTCAACGCTCTGTAGAAGCGATGGCCTTGGTCCTCAGTATTGGGGTCAACGCTCTGTAGAAGCGATGGCCTTGGTCCTCAGTATTGGGGTCAACGCTCTGTAGAAGCGATGGCCTTGGTCCTCAGTATTGGGGTCAACGCTCTGTAGAAGCGATGGCCTTGGTCCTCAGTAGCGATGGCCTTGGTCCTCAGTATTGGGGTCTTCACTGTATTTCGTTGAACTGTGTGAGTTGGGGTGCTGTTTGGCGTCATTTTGCTAGTTGCATAAATATCAGAGAAGCACGATGCATACATATGATCTGCTATTTCTATTCCTCGTTGCAGTGTGCTTTCGTTCCCGGATAATTTCAAACCGTCGAAGCCATCATCGCGTGATGAAGTACTTTAAGAATTCAGAACATCCATGGGAGTAATTGGTCTTGTCCTTTCCTGCCTTGGATCCTGAAAAATGTAATTTCCTTGACTTCCATCAATCTAAAATCAGCTGCATACCCCTGCATAGAAAACAGGAACCACGGATGTATGCAATTCAAGATTTCCGTTAGATGAACAAGTATTTAGCGAAGGGAACTAAATTCCACCACCCCAATTGTTGTCCCACTCTCAATTGTGCGGCTGGGCCGGCCACTGTAAAAAGCTGACTGCCGTACCTGTTTCAGCCATGCTGGCATGTATTGGCCTGCTCCTCATCTGCACCACTATTGCTGGATCCAA
>JAOTOM010004549.1:112500-335270 GCA_034440615.1 Ashinkailepas kermadecensis | reverse complement strand
GTTAACCTTCGCACGGCTGGGGGAGAGGTAGATGCCAACATTTGGCATTAGCTGTCAACATACAACCAACTAAAAAATATCATAACACTGCACCACGGAGGCTTTGGTCTCTGCTTCCTTCATTGTAATCATCTTGAGTCTGGGTAGCATGGCTTCGACACGACTCCAACTCCGACTACGACTCCCTAGTCCTGCTTCCAAGAGGGGTTCCCATACATTCTGAGGAACAGCATCCATTATATGATGCTCGGCGCGGGCACTGCTCTTTGCTGCTGGCTTATCAACCAGATAACGATTGCAGATCACGGACATTCGCCAAACACAAATTTGCGAGGGGTTGAAAGTGTCATCATCATCAGCTCTGACACTGCAAGGCACCTGAATGAAAAAAATCAAGACAGAGTGCGCAGATCTTCAATATATATTGATATATATATATATATATATATATATATATATATATATATATATATATATATATATATACTCTCTCTCTCTCTCTCTCTCTCTCTCTCTCTCTCTCTCTCTCTCTCAATTTTCAGTTTAAAAACAACAGGCTATGTCAGGTTTGTCCCTCTCCCCTTCAGACCCCAGTTGTCTCCCCCTTTCTATCCTGATCTGTCACCCGTAATCTCTGGGACGTGGTTATGACCAATACCAATACGGATTACCAACGTTTTTTTTATCCACCACTCTTCGGCCGACGTAATTTGTTCTGATGGTTCAAGCTCTTCATTTGTTCAATGTTCATGCATTTGTTCAACCAAACAACCTGATTAGATGGCGTAGAATACTGATTTGGCGTTTATGCTAGATGAGATGATTTTGAGCTTTAGCTGAAGACTTCCACCGGCGGTCCGTTGACTGGTAGGACGTCGATTAGACGTCGATGACTTGCATTGGCGAGTGGCTTGTTCGCTATATGAGGTTCATCATGAACTTACCCCAGCCAGCAAAATGCTGCAAGTGGCGGTCAAGCTAGATGTAGTATATGCAGCCCCAGTAAAAGGCTGAGGTCAACGGAGTGTCGTCGGGTGTGTCCAGCGTGCTCGGAACGCGAGAATGGAATGTGGTTAGGGGATACGCGCAAAGTCGAGTTTTAAGAAAACGGTAATTGTGTCGCTTCTCATGAGTGATGGGTCAATGGGTCATATAATTACATGGGGAAACCCGGGCCAGGTGCCAGCAACGCTTGTGAGCCTGTATTTAGCACCGAATGTTGTCTACACGTTTGCACACATGCATCAACTGTTGTTTTGTTCACGGCCGTGCCCCATATTGTGTGGGTTCGAATCCCGCTACCAACTGCAGGACCTATCCCCTCGCGGGCACGGCGTGAGAGATGGCTACGCTAAATAACCATTGCAGTTGAAAACGTCGTTAATTAACACATTAATTCTGATTATTATTCAATGTTGTTTGTGTTTGATTATCATTGCGACACCGTTGCGTGGAGGGTGGGGGTCCGACACGTGAGTTCTGTCAATGACAGGGGAATTATCCAACCTCAGAAACCCTGCTTCGCTGTTTACAACTTGGCCTTTTGGGTTCGATTCTTAGATGCACCGCCATGGGGTTAATGCTAAGCTTTCACGAAAAGTGTTTAGGGGAGGGGGGTGCCATGGCGCCCACGGTCCCCCCTGCCTATGCCTTAGCCAATGTTCCTATACCTATCTCTGGGTATACACCGGCGGCTATGACGGCGTATATAATATCCCGGAAATATTATAATAATGTTGTAATACAATTAATATATGGTAATGTTATATACCTGGCGTATCGCAACGCCAACCACATTCACAAAAGTAAGGTAAAATTTTAGTACAACAGTTGCGGCAACCGGTACCGAAATAGTGCCCGCGGTATCGGAGTGGTGGCCGGGCTGACAATGCTGGTACTTTGCCGCCACCAGGAAATGTTGACCGAAATTGTCCGAAATTCGATACCGGTGCCGGCACCAGTCAAACACGCCGGTTCATTGCCGGTACCCATACAACTAGGTTAACGATGAGATCGTTGCAAGACGTTGCTAATGTGCAACATATGAACGGCTGATCTCAGAGTGAGCTTAGGCCAATGCCCTATGATGGCCTTTCGGCGCTAAATATCACTTCCAGTGTCAGTGGGACACTAGGTCAGTAGCACAGGATGACCTCAACATGTAATTTGTGTCTGGGGAGTGACAACATTTTGTGGAAGATCTAACAGCACCGCAAAAATATCCTAGTACACCTTTCCGGTAAATGTTGCATAACCGTTTCTAATCTAGCCGGATCTACCTAAAATAGGCATTTATCATTTTATCCCTTCGCCTTTCCGTTCGAACTCCCTGACTGCTAACCCAACCTTAATTTCCAACCAACGTGGTATTGGATCTCCGGAGGCTTCATACATTTTATCGCGCTAAAGTCGTATTTCAACTTTTGTGAATTTTGTGTGCTTGTGGCGTCAGAAGAGGAACCGCTGTTAAAATATTGCTCACCAATATTTCTGCATCGGAAGATTAGTTTTGTCCACGCCAAAGGCGCACGAAAATGTGGGCAGTAATCTCGTATGGCGTGCTTACCTATGTGTCTGTTATTCTTCGGTTGTGATTGTGGCCGGTGTTTTGACTCGTTGAAGAGAGATATTGATATATTTGTTTTCGAAAAACGATACATCCGAGCTATAGGAGTGGGGATGTTTACGAAGCATTTGGTTAATTATGCATTTTAATGTGTTTGTTCACTCATTTTTTGCTAACATTTAGTTGTATTGGTGTAGACGTTCGTTAGGGCCCGTGGACGTACATAAAGGACCGCAAACGTTCAAAGGTGCAGCAGACTTTGGCAATGGCCCTGGTACATGCGTAATTGCCCGTAAACGCTTGTGGATTCCCGTAGATGTTCGTAATAACCATTTCGCAACTTACATTCCATAAGAGATATTATCTTGAATCTTTCAGCGTGAACAGGTCCCCAAGCGTCAATAATGCCCACTAAATTTCATGCCATTCGGTTTAGAAACAAAAAGTTAGCGGGTCGACTCCTTGATCGCCCCACCAATATGAAGGAGAATCGGAAAGCTACCAATGGGTCTACACTCGCTCACATTTTATTTAAGAAGTTAGTGACAATAGTCGGTCGTTCTATGATCCATCGATAATGACTAAACATGTCAGGCTCAAAACCAAAGGTACAAAAATATCCAATTTGGATCACAAGACACATATCTGGTATGAATTCCACGGCCTGCCGCATTTTGCACGAACTCATCGACCTGCCATCTGTTGACTAGAGTTGAACTAGAGATCTCTAAATTTGCCGGTTTGCCACGCCAGTACGATAAGGTCGAAAATGATTTCACGGAGCATATTTTCGCGGACACGGTGTGGGCATTGTGACCTGTGGACATTATGAACTGTGGACATTATGAACCTGTGGGTATTGTGACCTGTGGACATTACGAGCTGTGGACATTACGAGCTGTGGAAGTTGTGAGCTGTGGATATTATAAGCTGTGGACAATATGAACTGTGGACATTATGAGCTGTGGACATTATGAACTGTGAACGCAATGAGCGTGTGGACGTTATGAGCTCGTGGACATTATGAACCGGTGGACATTATGAGCTGTGGACACTATGACCTGTGGACATTACAAACGCGTTGATATTATGAATTCGTGGACATTATGAACATGTGGACGTTGTGAGCTTGTGGTACTTACGAGCTGTGGACACTGTGAGCTGTGGACGTTATGACCTGTGGACATTGCGAGCTGTGGACATTATGACCTGTGGACATTATGAGCTGTGGACATTGTGATTTGTGGAAGCTATGAACATGTGGACATTGTGACCTGTGGACACTATGAGCTGTGGACATTATGAATTTGTGGACACTGCGAGCTGTGGACATTACGAGCTGTGGACATTCTGATGTCACCTTAATTAAGTATGCCTATATAAAAACTACGTGCAGTGCCAAAGCTTCTACCTATTTAGCCCCCAAAAACCAGTTTTAGGCTATAAAAAAGTCATTTTTATTGAAAATACAACTTATAATTGGCATCACAGTTACCTATATTCACATTAAAGATTAAACTATGGCCCGTGAGCTATATTGCTCGGCCGGCGGTCAATTTAGCCAGATTGGCCCCGCCCACTGAGTCTGAGTTTCTGTCTCTACTCATCCTTCTACTCAATATCCTCCTCCTTGTCCTCCATGTTAGGCTCCAAGTACTTGTACCCCGTAAGCTTCAGGTTGCCGCGGAGGAAGACCAGCTGCTCAAAGTTGCAGGCCGTCAGGGAGGCCCTTTTGGGCCTCAGGATGTCCCCGGCGACGCTGAACAGCCTCTCCACTGCAGCAGAGCTGTGGAGAGCAGTGTTGTATTTAATGAACATGTCCACCCAGGCCTCCCTGTGCTCCATGGGGAACATCTTGATGGTCATCTTGATATGTGTTTGCCGCGTCGGATTCTTAGGTCGTCTTTTATCGCTCGCTAAAGCTGGGCAGCGGCGCGGATTTTTAACTTGCGCCGCGCGCCGTTGCGCCGTTTTTTTTAGAATTCGCGCCGGCGCCGCTGCGCCGCCGGTTTTTAAGGTGCGCCGCCGGCGCAGCGGCGCAATTTGCGTGCGCCGTGCCCACGTTTGGTGCTGAGAATAAGACTGCGGAGAACGTGGCGGTACTCTGGACCGGCGTGACTCAGCTAATGCTCTTTTAACGTTCACACTGAAAATACCTACCGAGTCACCCGTAAGCATGACAACGCGCACCACATACAGCCAACTGCAGCTTAGAACGCATTTCACGGACACAACCATGGGCGTCACTTTGTGAAGTCGGTTAGGGAAGGGGGTGGGATAGGCCAAATGACCTTTTTGATGGACAAAATTTCTCCGAATACAATTTGTATCTAGTGTACAGCCATGCCCAATGTGCTTCAGTCTGATGGGGGAGGGAGAAAAATCGATGATCGAGGGGGCCAAGTCAATAATTGAATGGGGCCAGTGTCCGCCTTAGCATATAGGTAAAGTGACAACCCTGGACACAACTAAGCTGAACGATATACGGATACTGCACACGCGGTAGTGGCAGAAGTAGCTTCCTCGGTCGTAGGTCGTAGTAAGGACGAACCGCGGTGGTGCAGACCCGCTGTTCGGAACTTCACAGGTTGAAGCACCCTGTCAGTCAGATCTCGCAACAGGCGGAGGAAGGTCCACACGGCCCGCTACCGATTCCTACCCCTGAATCTTTCGTGTTGCGTTTTCTTACGTAGTACATATGCCTACGTACAAGTTTGCCATCCTCTGGACATACCTTGACTTCTGTACTCTTCCGGCTTACCACAACTGCTGGTAGCCAGCGTGCTGCGTCCACCCCACTCAGTCAGTCCCCAACCACACAGACCGCGTCCCCAGCCACACAGACCGCGTCCCCAGCCACACAGACCGCGTCCCCGGCCGCACAGACCGCGTCCCCAGCCACACATACCGCGTCCCCAGCCACACAGACCGCGTCCCCAGCCACACAGACCGCGTCCCCGGTCACACAGACCGCGTCCCCAGCCACACAGACCGCGTCCCCAGCCACACAGACCGCGTCCCCAACCACACAGACCGCGTCCCCAGCCACACAGACCGCGTCCCCAGCCACATAGGCCGCGTCCCCGGCCACATAGGCCGCGTCCCCAGCCACACATACCGCGTCCCCAGCCACACAGACCGCGTCCCCGGCCACACAGACCGCGTCCCCAGCCACACAGACCGCGTCCCCAGCCACACAGACCGCGTCCCCAGCCACACAGACCGCATCCCCAGCCACACAGACCGCGTCCCCGGCCACACAGACCGCGTCCCCAGCCACACAGACCGCGTCCCCAACCACACAGACCGCGTCCCCAGCCACACATACCGCGTCCCCAGCCACACAGACCGCGTCCCCAGCCACACAGACCGCGTCCCCAGCCACACAGACCGCGTCCCCAGCCACACAGACCGCGTCCCCAGCCACACAGACCGCGTCCCCAGCCACACAGACCGCGTCCCCGGTCACACAGACCGCGTCCCCAGCCACACAGACCGCGTCCCCAGCCACACAAACCGCGTCCCCAACCACACAGACCGCGTCCCCAGCCACACAGACCGCGTCCCCAGCCACATAGGCCGCGTCCCCGGCCACATAGGCCGCGTCCCCAGCCACACATACCGCGTCCCCAGCCACACAGACCGCGTCCCCGGCCACACAGACCGCGTCCCCGGTCACACAGACCGCGTCCCCAGCCAATAGACCGCGTCCCCAGCCACACAGACCGCGTCCCCGGCCACACAGACCGTGTCCCCAACCACACAGACCGCGTCCCCAACCACACAGACCGCGTCCCCAGCCACACAGACCGCGTCCCCAGCCAATAGACCGCGTCCCCAGCCACACAGACCGCGTCCCCAGCCACACAGACCGCATCCCCAGCCACACAGACCGCGTCCCCGGCCACACAGACCGCGTCCCCAGCCACACAGACCGCGTCCCCAACCACACAGACCGCGTCCCCAGCCACACAGACCGCGTCCCCAGCCACACAGACCGCGTCCACAGCCACATAGACCGCGTCCCCAGCCACACAGACCGCGTCCCCAGCCACACAGACCGCATCCCCAGCCACACAGACCGCGTCCCCGGCCACACAGACCGCGTCCCCAGCCACACAGACCGCGTCCCCAGCCACACAGACCGCGTCCCCAGCCACACAGACCGCGTCCCCGGTCACACAGACCGCGTCCCCAGCCACACAGACCGCGTCCCCAGCCACACAGACCGCGTCCCCAGCCACACAGACCGCGTCCCCAGCCACACAGACCGCGTCCCCAGCCACACAGACCGCGTCCCCAGCCACACAGACCGCGTCCCCAGCCACATAGACCGCGTCCCCAGCCACACGGACCGCGTCCCCAGCCACATAGACCGCGTCCCCAGCCACACAGACCGCGCCCCAGCCACACAGACCGCGTCCCCAGCCACACAGACCGCATCCCCAGCCACACAGACCGCGTCCCCAGCCACACAGACCGCGTCCCCAGCCACACATACCGCGTCCCCAACCACACAGACCGCGTCCCCAGCCACACAGACCGCGTCCCTCCGCCCCGGGCACACAGCGGCGCTCCCGCGCCCGCTTGTCCGCCTGACATTTCTGTGTCAACTGACGCGTCTGCACTATGTCCCGTAACTATGGCTGCAGCACCCTCACGTTACGGACCGAGCCGCTCATTTAGCCGTTCTGGGCCGGTTCTAAGCGTTAACTCGCTATAGGGAAATTTACTTAAAATTGTGATGTAATCGGTGTAGCTACTAACTGACCGGGAAAACTAAAATTCGACACCTGGTTCCAAGTGGAACCAAGCTTTCGCTATTAGATCCACTACTCCTTGTGGCCGTAGTGGCCGTACTTAAGAGGCCAATTTGCATGACATATTTGCATGCAAGCCGATTTTAACATTAGACATCCGTGAAAGTTACACGCAACCTGATCTTATTTAGTCCTCACCTTAGCGGTGTAATCATTTTCAAATTCCGACGCCCACTTTCAAGTAGAGCAATGTCTAAGGCAACGGCCAAAAATATCCGGGATGTCGTACTATTGTAACTTTAGAGGCCAAATTGCATTGCATTTACAATTTGTTGCTGTAAATTGCCAAAATGCTTACTCGATGCTATAGTTCAACCAATTAATCAGAGATTGCACACCTTTAACGTGGTATATCACAAATATTCGACATTCGCGAGCACACTACATACATTTGTTTGCAAAATGTGCAATTGGTGTGCGGCAGCTATAAGATGAAACAGCTAATTACCATGATACGCCTATAAATTATGGGATGGCTTGAATTATACTGCATGTTTTTGGCAGAGCTTTCGTCCAAGCGCCAGCTAAGTGCCTGTGTATGCATTCAATATGCGCAAGCGTAGCGACGTGTACCAATTTTGCGACATTGCAACATGGTTTAAAATCAGTTGTCTTCTAATCCTTCGCTTAGTTTTTTTTGCTGCTTACCAATTATGGCATATATACATATTCGCGTCCATAACGAACTAACAAGGACATTTGCTTGCAACTGTTGCAAATGCATTGCATTCACAGATAATTGCATGAATCGCTGGTGCGGCCCAGTAGTATAGCAAGTGGAATGGAAAACTCAAAACTCAGAAGGCTGACATTCAAAAATGAAATGTGTTCTTAAAAAATTAAAAGCTTTACACTTCTAAAAGTCAAAAGGTATGTAGCTTCTCGTGACCAAGCCTGAGCTTTGTAAAAATAAATAGGCTTGTATGATTTTACAATAAATTAACACCTATTAATTAAGCCTTCTCTCATACTATGCTGATTTGTGAATATGCTTAATCATTTCAAGTTCGTCGCAAACAAAGTCACGAGAAGATAGTTCTGACCTCAGGATTGCTAAACACCTTACCTACCTTAATCTTTTCCAGGAGCATTTCCCATTCAAACTCGGTCTAGCATGCCTAACACTGAGAGCAAGTTAAAAAAATCCTCTGGCTACTTACGTCAATCCATAATACTCGCGATCTCCACACATCAATGAAGGAAGGACGCGCGGTACACGTACAATTAACAAAGGTGGGACGCCTCAACATATGGCTCCAGCATAAACGCACAACTACAGCGAATGTCGCACGCGCACCAGAAATGTAGAAGCCCGCCTGCAGAGAAGGGCAGACGAAAACTCACACATTACCAATATATTCCACTCATGATCGCTCAGAAATCCACTAAAGTTTGAACTTGTTGACTTCTTGCGAGGTATGTACAGTACGGATTGAGGAAAATGAGACACGGAATGGAAGGCATGATAAATCTTCGTGTAATGTTTGGCTAGCTGCTCAAGAAGTTGCCTGATGTAATAATAAATATATAATATCCAGCAAATGGTCCTTCAAACCATCGGTCCCTAACGAGGTGGGTTCGCATCTGTCCAGTAGTGAAGTAAATGCATTGTCAGTTTATGCGTTATGCTTCATAACACTTACGCGGCTTCTTGAGCAAATATTGTGGAATATAACATCTTGAAGTTTGTGGGGAAGGTGAAAGTTGTGACAGTATTTTATTGCCAAATTGAGCAACATCTGCAACCAGCAATGCAAGGGCGAGTGGGACAAAATGGCCACCCTTAAGGTTCTATGCTGTGTATCACAGAAATGAAAAGACTCAGGAAGCTTATTGGTCCGACTCATGGACACATGTATCTAGCATCTCTGCAATGTAAAGCTGTCAATATATTTGCATTATGATGCCACATAGTTTTTTTTCTTCCCGGAACCCTCCACAAACCGTCTTACCCCACCGGATGGGGTGAAACGGACTTACCCGCTGGGAAGCTATCCACATTTCCACATTTATTGACTGCTTGGATATATATATATATATATATATATATATATATACATATATTGCATACACCAGGTTTCCTTTTTCGATACTTATTTATTCTTTCTGGTGCAGTCATGACTCACGGCATTCCGTCGGATAGCCAAGAGATACAGAACCTCCAGAAGCGGTGAACGTCGTCTTCTAAAGAGCTTTCCAGTTGGGGAATGGAAATAGGCTAAGTATATAAATATACGGTCAAATAGGCAGGTATATTCCATTTAATATGCTCTGCTTGAGGAGCTATGGTGTTCAGACAAAGAGGTGCCTTGTTCGTGACATGGATGGATAAACTCAGAAGACTTTAAGGTGGCGCTCAATACATGGAGATCAATGGTAATGGCCGTCTTACCACGTACATGTGGCTGTCACGTGCAATCCTGGGAGTTCCACGTAAAACAAGTCTGAGCGAACATGCATGATGAAACACAAGTAGATCTGTCAAGTATCTGCAGACAGAACATCAGCTTTCTAAGTGCTATCTTGCACGTACATACAATGGCTTACACAAGGTAACAAAAACAACGTCTATTTGATGGGTCATTATGATACATTTAAAAATAGCAAATGTACTACAGAGCTTATCTCGTCCGTGCCGAGGCCATCTGCCGCAAGCTATGCGGCCGTCTTACCACACTCACCCCCACGAGCTATTACATCGAATTATGATCTGGTTGTGGAAAGTAAGCATTCGCCCCTGATTCGCAAACATTTAAATATGCTCGTGACGTGGATTTTAAAGTTATTTTGCTTCATGTGAATATCAATCACGGCTAAATCCAGCTATCTCCACTAAATGGTTAATTTCTGGTAATATTCCTTTCTTGGACGTGTTATGGTATTGCTGAAATTGGCACGTGCTACGCTATGAAGCTACCAATCGATAAGGCACGAGCACGTCATCAGCAGCTTTTTGTCTATCGCTGTCACGGTTGGCAAATGTAAGCGAAACGTCACGTAAATGTCACGTCACGTAAATGCCACGTGACGTAAATGCCACGTCACGTAAATGTCACGTCACGTAAATGTCACGTCACGTAAATGCCACGTCACGTAAATGCCACGTCACGTAAATGCCACGGTTTGGACGGGGTAGTTCCCACGGTGTGGACGAATTAGATGCCACGGGTGGCCGGGTTAGTTCCCACGCTGTGGACTGGCTAGTTGCCACAGTGTGGATGGATTGGTTGCCACAGTGTGGACGAGTTATTCCCCACGGTGTGGACGGGTTAGTTATCACGCTGTGGATGGAGCATGTGTCACAGTGTTGACTAATCGGTTGCCACAGTGTGGACGGATTAGCTCCCACGCTGTGGGTCGGTTTAGTTTCCACAGTGTGGAGAAACTGGTTGCCACGGTGTGCACGGGTTAGCTCCCACGCTGGGAACTGGTTAGTTTCCACAGTGTCGACGGATTGGTTTCCACAGTGTGGACGGATTGGTTGCCGCAGTGTGGACAAGTTAGTTCTCAAGTTGTGGACTGGTTAGTTACCACAGTGTGGACGGATTGCTTTCCACAGTGCACACGGGTTAGTTCTCACGCTGTGGACTGGTTAGTTCCCATAGTGTGGACGGATTGGTTGTCGCAGTGTGCACGTTAGTTGCCACGCTGTGGACTAATTAGTTGCCACAGTGTGGGCGGATTGATTGCCATGGTGTGGGTGGATTAGTTCTCACGCTATGGATTGATTAGTTTCCACAGTGTGGACGGATTGGTTGCCATAGTGTGGGCTGGTTAGTTTCCACAGTATGAACGAGTTGGTTGCCACAGTGTGGGCTGGTTAGTTTCCACAGTATGGACGGATTGGTTGCCACATTGTGGACTGGTTAGTTTCCACAGTATGGACGGATTGGTTGCCACATTGTGGACTAGTTAGTTTCCACAGTATGAACGGATTGGTTGCCACAGTGTGGACTGGTTAGTTTCCACAGTATGGACGGGTTGGTTGCCACAGTATGGACTGGTTAGTTTCCACAGTGTGGACGGATTGGTTACCACAGTGTGGACTGGTTAGTTTCCACAGTATGGACGGGTTGGTTGCCACAGTGTGCACGCGGGTTAGTTTCCATGCTGTGGGCAGGTTAGTGGGCATTGCCACGATGTGAGCCAATTTTGAGAACTTAGAAGCGCGCAATGAATAATAATTATAATTGTAAAATGTATAATGTTAAATAATTGTATTGTGCTGTTCAATCTGTCCCATGTATGCCCCTTATTTCTAGCAGGCTTGACGGGCACTTGCATAACTGTTTGCTTTTGGTATTTCTATAACTAGTATTATTGATACCATTGATCAGTAAGGAGCAAGTCAACCATGAGTAAGAAAAAATGTGCCACTGATTGTCATTGGCACTACATAATTTGGAATGTCATTGCGGATATTGCAAAGGGTGAAAGCTTTTATTTTTATTTGTGTGTGTGTAGGGGGTGGGTGCGAAGGGGAAGACAATTGCATAGTGTGGAACAGGGTGAGATCTTTTGATCGTCATATTGTTGACGCACAAGTTTGTAGGCTTCGGATGCCATGATACAGCAGCCAATAAGATGAACCATCCGTGTTGTCGTTCTACTTGATATAATCAATTACAGGGTTTAGTTGACTTCAGTTTTTACCTTGTGGGTGCCACTACTAAGGTTTCATTCTCCTTGTTCCTCTTGGAAGATAAAAGGGCTACAGTGTGGCGTCGACGGCCAGAATCAAGCATTTGGCAACTGTCTCTCAAAGGTATACGAAGTTTCACCCCAGGATACTACTTAAAGGGAAAGGCGAATTTGTGTTGCTCAAGTTTTAATTTAATAACTATCACTGATAGCACATTAGGCTGTAAATGTCAGAAAAACAAACACAGCAATAATTATAGTCGAGATGTTTAAGGATGGAAGACGATCTGCGGGTACTTCGTCATGCTCTGGCGTTGGGTCCCTGAGCTGGCGATCAGCTTGGTGTTCAGTCGTATTGGTTGCATCAGCCCGTTCCGTTGTCATGGTTTCGAACTGTATGCCTTTTGTAAGAACTCGGGTTTTCAGAGCCTAAAAGATTTGAGGCCACCGTTAGCATATGTGCTGCTTCGTCGATGCCGGTGTCTGGGTACAGCCCATTTGTGTTGTGCGGTAAGGATGTGCTTCTTACATTGACGAGTTTTAATATATTTTTCGGATTCATGGAGCGGTACTTGATTGGCGGTACTTGATACGTCACATACTTGTACATGGCATGACACCCATGAGTGCACACTTCATGCATAGCGCTATGTTGCTGAAATGGGTAGATTTCGAAAGATATTGGTATTTTCCGACAAAGGTTGATACATTTCGGTACATGACTCCGCCGTTGAATCAATATTTTACAATCATGAAGCTTCCTCACATCTGCTAAACATTGTAGCCATTATTGAATTGTCAGATGCCGGTGGTTCAAGGCTCAAAATATTATGATCTCACCCCTAACCTTCATCCATACATGTGTCTTGTCCTTGCATCCGCCTCTCTCCATATGTGATAAGTACATATAGTTATATATGCACCAAAGGCGAATCTTGTTTCATCAATGAGAATCATCATTTTCATTCTTCACCAAGAGGACCAGAAGCGCAGCCAGGATTTTCTGAAAGCGAGCTTCTTCTGGTTTGGCATGATGCACATCCCAAAATGTCTTGTTCAATCAAGTTTTTTTGTTTTGTTTTTGTGTCTGCAGGCCTCCGGCCCCCTCGGCTGCGCCTCTCAAGAGTACCATGGGTAGCGAAACCGTGGGGCGCTACAGGGTACCACACCCTACCTTAAACTAAAGCTATATCATGAAGCTATATCGTATGCCTGTACATACCGTACCTCCGGTACGGTATGTACAGACAGTACGTACGTATGTACAGTTTGGAGGTACTGTACATACCGTACCGGAGGTACGATATGTACAAATGTACGATATATCTGGAGATGCGGTGGATCTGGAAGTACTGTACATACTGTACATCTGCAGGTGTGGCATGTTCAGATGTACATACCTATGGTGCGTCTGAATGTACGGCATGTCTGGAGGTACGACATGTCCGAAGGCACTGTATGTCTGAAGACACCTTATGTCCAGATGTATGGCATGTCTGGAGATACGACATGTCCGAAGGCACTGTATGCCTGAAGGCTTCATAGTGTCTAGATGTGCGGCATGTCTGGAGGTACGAAATGTCCGGAGACAAGGAATGTCTGGAGGTACGGTTGGTTTGAATGGCTTACCCCCAGTTGGGACTTTTTGGATGCTAATAGTAGTATAATTTTGTGCAATGTTCCATAAGAAATAGGCACAGTCTAGACTCTAGACATCTAGTCCAGATGTGCGGCATATCTAGTGGTGCTGTATGCTTGGAGGGACGATCTGTGCTGTGTTGTGACCAGGGGTGTCGATTTTTGAAAAACATTGGGGGGGCCGAAGTGGCAACGCCTAGACCCCACCCCCCCCACCCCCAAAAAAACTCGTCGGATTTAGCCCACTATATTTTCGGATCTCAGAAATTCCGATTTTTTATTCGACGATGTGTATGTTTATGTTTATTCAGCATCCTCACCAACGGGGAAAATCGTCCAATAACTGGTGAAGTCACATAATTAAAAGAGCAGTACTCAGTACATGTCAACATAACAACTCTGAGTAATAGCATGCGACTGCCGTGCCATATAGTGGGCTCGGATCTATCGTCACCGTCACCGTCACCGTTACCCTCCTCCTCACTCCACACACCAACAAACACACACCGGCTTAAATAAAAATACTTCAGCGATCAGATGCAGGCTAAAACACACCGGCATTGATGGAGCGTCAGAGCACAGCAGACCTGAATAGTAATGACGGTGGGTGAAAGTATTTCATTGGTGCCTGACATTAGGGAGGGGAACTTTTCCCTTTAGTACGCCACTGCGGCTGCTCAACGTGTTTTTTCCGCAGATTGCCCGATCGAGAGTAGATTGCAGATTGCACATCAGTTCCTTACAAGTGTCAGCAATACATTTCCTTCATGTGCTTTAAACATGATTCAAGAAAGCACTGTCATCGATTTTAAACTTGCAAAAAGAGTGGGCCGCCTGGTGTTTTGAGTGCTATTTGAGTGAATTTGCTGTCTTGTTAGTGAACTGACCATTTATTGAGATATAAGTACTTTAACTTTGCCTGCTTCTATCATGAAACATTTGTCATGTTCCAATACATCAGAAATCATCAGAATAACTTCTTGTCCACAAACCGGTGCATGCATTTCTATGAATTTTCATATTTATTAACACTAATGATGTAGATCTGATTTGCAAATTTATTACAGAAAATATCATCAGCACAGGATTCCATTCCTGAAAATATAGTACTTTCAACACGTTATTGTTCTTTTACATTTCAACATGTTAAGTTGGGTTACATTTTTTATTGTAAAAAAATACATTGCTTGAAATTTGTACAACTTGATGTTTTGGTTTTGTTTTTCTCCAAAGGGAGGGTAGGCTAGGTTAGGTTAGGTTATGTTGCATTTCTTTTTATTTAAAAAGAATAGCTTATCCTATGACACCTAATTCAAAGCCTTTTTTGGTGTTATTTTGCTCACAACCTGAAATGTAGGCATTTGTATAGAAAATGAGTGGTCCCATAATTTGGGTCACATTCATAAACATTGCATTGAAATGATACATTCCACGAATTCATAAAACACCTTAAAACACAACTTTACCAAAATGAGCAGTAACATCATGTTCATCACATTCTTAAACATTGCATTAAACAAATCAAGAAATCAGAAATTGCCTTAAGCTGTAAATTTACCAAAAGGTGTGCTAACCCCCGGACGGAAATGCAGCACTAGGTGCCCCAATCCAGGACAGAAAAAGCACCAGGTGCAGTGGAGTGAAAATATTAATAAAAGTAAACTAAAAACGTATGTCTTGAAGACATACGTGATAGTTAGTAAGTTGCATGGTGTTTTTTTTTCTTTTTTCTTTAACTTTCTTCTCAGCATAAAAATAGCATATGTTATTGGGGGGGGAGCAAATCAACATTGAGGGGGCCAAGATCAAAATTGGTGGAGCAATGGCCCCCACAAAAGGATACAAATCGACGCCCCTGCTTTGGAGAAAAAAATAGAAACCAAAATTAAGCGAGGTACATTTCGAAAATTGTATAAATTGAACAACCGAACCCAACCTAACCGAACCTAACGTCAGCTCCTTTTGAAGGAAAATTTCCGATTTTATTTTGTTTGAATTTTTTTTTTAATTTCGTAGTTCAGCATGTAAACTAGCCTAACCTAGCTAAACCGGTATTATTGTGCTTTAAGGTGGTAACAAGACAAGTTTTTACACACATTTAATTCCATATAGCAAACAAATGGGTTAGATTTGGCTAAGTTGGGTTAGTTTAGGCTTTCCAAGTGGGAAAACTTTTCAAAAAATTTCCAAAAAAGTTTCCCCCCAAAATATCGAATTAATTGGTAACCTTGCAGTTTAAGGTGTTCTTTTTTTCCTTTTTTAACATTTTTCTGCAGAATACCATGTTTATGAAGGTGACTAAGATGATTGGATCCACTTATTTTCTTTGTGAATGCTTACTTTTCAGGTTGTGAGCAAAATATTACCAAAAAGGGCTTTGAGTTCGGTAACATAACATAAACATAAATGTTTTTTTTCTTTAATGCAACAAAACCTAACCTAACCTAGCCTAACCTATCGTTTGAGAACAAAAAAATAAACAAAATAAATATGTCAATTAATTTATTTTCTGAAAATTCTCAACCTTAATAAAGAAACCTAACCCAACCTAACCTAACCTAAGCTGCTTTTGAAGAAAACAAAAGTCTGAACATGTTTGTTTTTTGTTTTTTTAAAAACGTTTTGGTATTATTGTGCTTTAAGGAACAAGGAAAGTGTTGTGGGCGCTGTATGACCAACGCAGTCAATGCGGCCGTAAGCCCAAATAACTAACCAACCAACCAAGAAAAGTGTTTGCACACATTTGTCACCATAAAGCAAACAAATTGGTTAGGATTGGTTAGGGTAGGTTGGTTTAAGTTTTTCAGTTGGACAATTTGTCATTTTTTTCAAATTAAAATTAAATATATTTGCACCGAAAATAAGTGGTCCCATCGTCCTAGTCACCGTCATGAACATGGTATTCTGAAGAAAAATTAGAATAAACAAAAAATCACCTTGAACTGCAAGTTTACCAATCATTTTTTATTCAACAGCAACTTAAAATAGGTTAGGTTCGGCTTGGTTAAGTTCTTTAAACTTTGAAAATTGACAATTGAAAAATGCTATAACTCTCTCATGCGCAGTGAAATTGAAACACGCCTGATGCTACCAATATCTGCAATATAAGAGAAAAAAGCTATGACGTCACCAAATTTTGAAGGCGAATTTTGGTGTACCTTCTAAGGTAATAGTATCGTGGGGGGGGGGGATTTAATGCCGCTACAGGCCTTGGCCGCTACCAGACACTGGTCTTGTATGACTCTTTAGGGTTTGTTTAGGAAGTCATGTGTGGCAATAGCTTACTAACCATTGTTTTCTTCAGGAATATCAATTATAATGAGGTGTCTATACGGCTTCTTGCTGACTTTGCTCTCGTGTTTTCATAGGCTGGCAGATTGGCTCAAACGTGGCTTTTGTTGGTTCAGTTTGAGATTGGGTAGCCCCATATCAATATCAATGCACATTGTCATTGGGTATGTAGGTAGGTAGGTACCTTGGTAAATATCAAGCTGATGGTGTGATGGGTAGGTTACTGAATATAATTATAGTTTGTATATCCACAATATCAATGATAACCATGATTTGCATGCAAGTTTGACATTGACTGGAAATTGAGAATGGAATTAATGATGTTCAAGCTCCATATGCATGTGGTTTTGCCATTGGTGATGTGTACCAACATCAGTATGACCATGCAATTGTTGTTTAGTTGCTTAGCGAATTTTTTTCTTCAGACAATCTGGTTTAAAATGCATTAGCATTGCTTATTTCAACATTTTATGATGTAAGCTGTACTTCCACAGTGGAGGGAAATACTGCTATTTTGTTTGTTTTTTGCACAAAATTTTACATTTTTCAGCAAAAGGTGGAGAGTCAGTCCACTATCTAATCCAAATCTGTTTCTATTTAGTACAAAATGTGCTGGTTAACATCAATTTTTCTAGTTAGCATGATATTTTTTCATTTTTTCCCTTTAGCTTTCTTATCAGCATAAAATAGCATAGTTTATTGGGGGGGCCCAAATCAACATTGCGGGGGCCAAGATCAACATTGGTGGGGCCATGATCCCCACAAAAGGATACAAATCGACCCCCCCCCCTGGTAGTCCTCCATTTTGTCGAGAAAAAATCATGTAACGTGCAAAACTATATGGACAATGCATAAACTTCGCACGTCGCATGCGCAGCCCCACCCCCCACCCCCCACCAAAACTACAAATTATTTTGTGGAGGAGCAAAGTAAAATTAAAACCATTTGACATGTCCCCATATCAGCCCCCGCCTTCAGCACCTAAAATATCACACAAACTGTAACGTAAAATTCCCTTAACGTAAATGTTCACCTGCCTGCACCTTGATAGCAAACACTCGCTATTATAGACAGACATGTAACGTGCTCGCTTTAGAGGCGGCGCAAATGACCTTTATGGTCCGGCACGCCTAAAAAATCACTCCCCCCCCCCCATGCGCAGCGAAATTGAAACATGCCTGATGCTACCAATTTCTGCAATATATGAGGAAAAAGCTGTGACGTCACCAAGGCTTGAAGGCTAACTTTGGTGTACCTTTTAAGGTTTGCTTTGGAAGTCATGTGCGCCATAACTTAGTACATATTGCTCAGGAATATCAACTATAATGCAGTTTCCATGCAGCTTATTGCTGAGTTTTGTCTTTCATGGTGTCATAAGCTGGCAGATTGGCTCACACATGGCTCTCGTTGGTTCAGTTTGAGACTTGGATTCCCCATATCAAAATTGAATGCATGCATATGGATCTATTTGAAGAGGTACTGATGATCTGAAGCCACTGCGATGGTCTCATGGCAGTTTCACGCTGCACTGAGTCATATGTAATGTTGCAACATCGTCCGGTTTCCCGATGGGCGAATAAGTCGTATCACTGTGACTGTTTGTGACGTCATCAAAACGTTGCATCCATATCCAGTGGTATATTTGAACAGTGCGACATTTCCTGCCGATATGCGGCACATTTGGTTACATATCTAGTGTAAACAACGCTATGGCAGAAAGTAAAAGAATATCCACATTGTCACTGGGCATGTAGGTACCTAGGTAGGCACCAGGTAAATATCAAGCTGATGGTGTGATGGGTGGGCTGTTGAAGATAATTATAGTTTGTATATCCACAATCTCAATGATAACTGTGATTGTTGTTCACTGGTGCACTCACTGGTATGCAAGTTTGACAATGACTGGAAAGTGAGAATGGAATGAACCTTATTCAAGCTCCATATGCATGTGGGTTTGCCATTGGTGGTGTATACAAACATCAGTATGACAATACAATTGTTGTTTTGTGGCTGAACATTTTTTTTGTTGAACAATCTGGTTTAAAATGCATTAGCATCAGCTATTCTTAACATTTTATGATGTAAGTTGTCCTTCCACAGGGGAGGGAAATCCAGCTATTTTTTTTTGCACTCAATTTTGAATTTCATAGCAAAAGGTGGAGAGTCAGCCCACTATGTAATCCAAATCTGTTTCCTTTCAGTACAAAATGTGCTGGTTAACATCAACTACATTTTCTATGTACCTAGCAGTGTTTTTTTTTCTTCTTTTTTTCCTTTCACTTTTTTATCAGCATAAAAATAGCATAGGTTATTGAGGGCAGGGCCCAAATCAACATTGGGGGGGGGGGGGCCAAGATCAACATTGTTGGGGCCATGGCCCCCACAAAAGGATACAAATCGACACCCCTGCTGGTGTGTACAAACATCAGTATGACCATGCAATTGGTGTTTAGTTGCTTAGCAAATTTTCTTTCAGAAAATCTGGTTTAAAATGCATCAGCATCGCTAATCTCGACATTTTATGATGTAAGCTGTACTTCCACAGTGGAGGGAATTTCAGCTATTTTGTTTGTTTTTGCACACAATTTTACATTTTTCAGCAAAAAGTGGAGGGTCAGTCCACTATTTAATCCAAATCTGTTTCTTTTCAGTACAAAATGTGCTGGTTAACATCAATGTTTCTACTTACCTAGCATGGTGTTTTTCATTTTTTCCCTTTAGCTTTCTTATCAGCATAAAATAGCATAGGTTATTGGGGGGGCCTAAATCAACATTGGGGGGCCAAGATCAACATTGGTGGGGCCACGGCCCACACCAAAGGATACAAATCGACGCCCCTGGCCATGGCCCCCACAAAAGGATACAAATCGACACCCCTGCTGGTGTGTACAAACATCAGTATGACCATGCAATTGGTGTTTAGTTGCTGAGCAAATTTTCTTTCAGAAAATCTGGTTTAAAATGCATCAGCATCGCTAATCTCGACATTTTATGATGTAAGCTGTACTTCCACAGTGGAGGGAATTTCAGCTATTTTGTTTGTTTTTGCACACAATTTTACATTTTTCAGCAAAAAGTGGAGGGTCAGTCCACTATTTAATCCAAATCTGTTTCTTTTCAGTACAAAATGTGCTGGTTAACATCAATGTTTCTACTTACCTAGCATGGTGTTTTTCATTTTTTCCCTTTAGCTTTCTTATCAGCATAAAATAGCATAGGTTATTGGGGGAAATCAACATTGGGGGCCAAGATCAACATTGGTGGGGCCACGGCCCCCACAAAAGGATACAAATCGACGCCCCTGCTCACTCCACTATCGAGTCCAAATCTGTTCTTTTTCAGTACAAAATGTGCTGGTTAACATCAACTAAGTTTTCTATGTACCTAACACAGTGTTTTTCTTCTTTTTTTTCCTTTAGCTTTTTATCAGCATAAAAATAGCATGGGTTATTGGGGGGCCCAAATCAACATTGGGGGGGCCAAGATCAGCATTGGGGGGGGGGGGGGCATGGCCCCCGCAAAAGGATACAAATCGACGCCCCTGGTTGTGACCCGAGTGTCATGGTATGCAGGTATTGAGCGGAGACATCGGGTAGCGTCGGCTGTTGGCGCGGTATGCGCTCAATAGCCTGCCGGGCACCCGCTACCGGTGCTGGCTTGTGCTGGCTGGTGGTGACGCGTCGTGGGGCTGGCTATAGCCAGCCCCCCAGTACTATGGTACTGGCTGGTGCTGGCAGGTGATACTGTTTGATGTGAACGGCCTGCTGCTTTAGCAGACCCACATCTTCAGAGTAGGTGTGTTCTGTCAATCTACCGATATTGAACCGCACCCACTCATCCTGACCGGCCCCAAGCCCTATCCTAGTTATTTTTCACTCTCACTATTTGTACATCTCCTTCGTCTCGTTGTCTTTGCAATGGCCAGAGGTGGCCGCAGAGAACTGAATCCAAGCACCGAGCCAGTCTACCAATCTACCGATATCAGGGATGCCCCTTAAGTTGAGCATATTCCTTATGAGCAAACGTACATATATATTTATGTATATATATATATATATATATATATATATATATATATATATATATATATATATATATATATATATATATATATATATATATATATATATATATATATAGCACATATATATGTAAGAAAGATGGAGAGAGAAAGAAAGAGAGGAGAACATAAAACATTTCTGATTACGCGCTTCAACTAGCCGTGATCGCAATTATATATGCACCGTAGTCACAAACAGTAATATGGATATTGATAAAGTTTCGCTTCTTGGAGGAGGTTCGAGCCCTTCCAGCGCTAGTCGAGCTCCTCCAATAATTACTAATTGGTATGTTGGATCCTTCAGGTCGGCCCCTCCAAGGCGATTTAAATTATGCAACTTTAGCACGGCTATCCGGGCTCTAACAGTAACTTGCTTGAAACTCGACTCGTGGCCATGGGTGTAGGTGTCCAGTGGAGGAAATTCCCTCCAACTTAAAATTTTTGGAGGGCAGTGCCCCCTCAACTTTCAGAACATTCTTGATTTTTGCGGTCGTTACGAACTATTTATTAAATGTCCGATGTCTAAAAATACAGTGGTCGAAGTCCGGTTAATTTCTATGAGGGCGTACTTTGGCATAGCATCCATTGTACTTATCTGGAGACGCCACATGGTATGTTCCTCTGTGCCTACTGCAGTCTTCATAGCGAAGTATTGTCTTTTCAATCGCAACGAAAAGGAAAAGGTATGTCAATACAGCAAGAACAGCATGATGTTGCTGAAATTTTGGGTAGTTGAGATTACATCAATTATCGTGGAATCTGCCCTGACGTTTCCAGGTGCCAAATGGAGCATTGGAATCTCACGGAAACTTCGGAACTGTAAAGTTTGAACGTTGTCAACCTATGCGCACCATAGGTTACCTGTACTTGTTTTTTTTTTCAAGCGCTTCGAGAACCCGGATGCACTGATATCTGAAGAGCTGTTACGTTGAATACATTGGGTTTCACACGGACTTCCACGTGTGATGACGCTGAAATGTGGCGTGTGACATGCGGCGTATGCCATGTAACATGTGACGTACGGCATGTGATGTGTGACATGTGACATGTGACGTGTTACATGTGACATGTGGCGCGTGGCATGTGACATGTGGCATGTGACATGTGGCGTGTGACATGTGGCGTATGACATGTAACATGTGACGTATGATATGTGATGTGTGACATGTGACATGTGACGTGTGGCAGGTGACAGGTGACGTGTGACAGGTGACGTGTGACATGTGACATGTGATATATGACGTGTTGCATGTGACATGTGGCGCGTGACATGTGACATGTGGCATGCGACATGTGGCGCGTAGCATGTGACATATGACATGTGACGTGTGACATGCGGATGGATGCCGACAAGGTGCCAGACGGAAGCAGTGCAGCTAGTGGCGCCGCCACGGATTTTGAATAAGAGGGCCGATTCCGGTTTACAATCGTGATTACGTCAAGGGGATAGTAGCATAGGGATGAGGTGCCCGCCTCCAAACCGAAAGGTTGTGGGTTCGAGCCCCATCTGTCGCTACTCTTCGCCCGGGACCAATCGGCGTGAGGGATCGACGACGCTACATGACCCACCAGTCGACGCGTTGCAAAACCAATAACCACCACCAATCTTGATTAAATACTGGCATACAATGACCCTCACGCAGGACGCTTGTGCGAGGTCCGATCTTGTTTCTGCAGACCGAACGGGGAGCGTATATTGATTTATTTCTCACACGCATGAAGATATAACCGAAAATGCACTGAATATTCGAATTCAAGTGAGCCATGAATGGATAGCACCACGCTAAACAGCATGGGGCATGTTTATTTTACGTCTCAATATTGAGTTTGAAAATACAGTGTATTGTCTCCATCATACCTTACCGGAAAATTGTGCGGAATACTCTGTTAAGAGAGTCGGAGAACAGAGAATATTTTCACTTCCAGATATCAGTCGTAGTCGTACAACACTAAACGATCCCTCCACTTCCATACGCTTACTACTCCCTTGCGCTAAGGTTTGCGTATGTTCCGTGCGAAAGGTGGAATTACTTTGGGAATAAATTTAAGCACTCGCGCATGAAAATATTAGCGAAACACGAGATTCTAGAGGAGAAAAGAAGATTTGAAGTTTTTCATTGGGATGGGAAGGGGTATGGATGGGAGGATTCCTGAGTCACAGCACCCCTGACAGTTTTATTTGTTTTTTAAAGATATCAATGTGTAGATTTGATCACCACGTTTCTTTTGCGGTACCTTGTGGATCTCAGGTGGTAATGGAATCACCACATGTATTTAGCCAACATAATCGAATAGGACTAGGGTTATTCAGGTGTTAATCCACACGTTTCACTGAGTGAAAAGCCAATTGTGCATACATATGTATATGTATATATAGCATCACATCCATACGCAACCACACGCTACACTTTGCCCATCCTATCCTATCACAATTTGAATCATGGCTGCCGTTTCCCTGTCCTCGGTCCCGCTCCCGCTCCTCAGTCCCGTGCTGGGGTACGCGGTCATCTCAGTCCCTCCTACCTTTGAGATCCGACGTCAGCGAGCCGTGTCGAAGCTGTGAATGAACTGGCGTGCTGCTGAAAACGTCGGCCGTATGCTACCGGTGGCGATTTGTGTCGCGTGATGGTGGTGCATACCACCAACGATACGTCGACTTGGGTGGTATGGGTTTCAGGTTTTCAGGCATGGGTGGAGACTTGGGGGAGGATTAGGATCTTCCCTGTGTTCATTAAACCATCCCTGGATTCCTTGAACCCTTCCTGGATTTTCCATGAAAAATATTTTGCAAGAAAAATCAGTCTATATGCAACGCAATCGATGGGAGTGGCTAAAATCTCCCAAGTCTAAGTCTTTTTCATTCTAGCTTGGATTTTTTCCACATGGGACATTCGTGCTTCCCCACCACCCCTCGCCCCCTGGAATCTCGAGAGATATCCACCCATACTTCCAGGCAATCTAACGTTGGGTTATTGGCTACTTTCAACAATTTTTTTCTCGTAAAATGATACGTGCTCAACTGCCAAAGGCTCTACTCCACAAACTAAGTAGTAAAATTTGCCCATCCAACTTGATGCACATGAATTCACTCCAGAAGTAAAATAGTTAACACATACTACATGGGAGGTAAAACATCTTTTAAATACCTACCGGCTCAGATGCGCATCCACTCTTAGATACTACAGAACCTACCGAATATATTCCATGGGTGTGCCCGTGGCTATAACGTTAGTCTTTTTTTTTTAATCAGTGAGTTTGTCTGCCAACATACTTTAGAAAGAAGCACCGGGTGTCCAGCATCGATACCGAGGTCAAGCGCTCCTTCATTGACCGTAATTATAGACGATGAAGTTCGCAAGTGGAACTGAACAATTTAATACACGATTATACCATGAGTCATATATTTCGTTACGAACGCTTACGCCAAGCCTATGCTCTGAGCAACATTATTGGGCTGTGCGCGAAAACAATGGATCGCGTTCCTGAATGGTTTACAACGGTACTTGCACGTATTTCGGAGGAATAGAGTCAGAATGCCGAAGAGTTATATAGCACAAACATTAGAGTGTCCAATAGCGATGGACACTGGGGTGCGACAGAATGTCAAAGATGCAGAATGTCTGATGCAACAGAATATCCAAAACCACCGTAGTATCCAATGCTATTCCTGCAGTCGTTTTGCACTTGGACACTCTGACGCTTGGACATTTTGTCGCTCACCAGAGTTATTGGTTGTTGCGCATTGTGGGGTACCGGTGCACCGCGACATGATGTCCAAGCATCATAGTGTCCCAGAGTCAGAATGTGAAAAATGTGTTCACATTCTCACATGAGCCAGCAGAGGATTTGAAGCTTTATCGACAAAGACATTCGACGGCTGCATTCTGGCGCCATCTGTTTCAACAGTCGGACACAAGCTTGAGTTAGCAGAAAGGAGTTCGATAGGGCACACCTACAGTCTGCAGATAGGGACACCCTGAAAGTTGTAGGGACACCCCTGCAGTCTGCAGAGAGGGTCACCCCAGCTGTCGTAGAACTTGCTGTCCAAAAAGTAAGCTCTATGGAGGTGCAATAGGCACCTAGATAAACCGCACCCCGACGGAAAGACAGGGCATCCCAGGGGTAAAGGCACCCCAAAAATAATCCAGGCTGCGCCACTGCGCTCAGGCATGAGCGTGTGAACGTCTGACAAAATGGATGATAGGTAAAACATGTTGAGCTGGAGGGGGAGGGAATGGAGTACGACAATCCCAGGTAAAAAAAACACTGAGTTTTTGCAAGCTTAGCAGGGTCTTAATTTTCATATTAATTTCGCTACTTTCTTCCAAAATTTATTTCCGTGGCAGCAAAAATGTTGTGCCGAATGTGAATTCTGAAAACTCAAAATATAAAATGGTGTATATTTTTGTCAGTGCGTAGATTGTGCTTTTAAAGCTGGAACTTTGTATTCATCTAACAATGCGACAATTGAACATTTTGCCGATGAAGTTTTAAATCCTTTGCTGCCGTGTGTGAGAAAATGAACAAATTTGGACATTCTGATGCTTGGACATTCTGTTCCGTTGCCTGGTTGCCCTCAATTAGCAGCCAATATCACTACGGTGCAACAGAATGCCCAAGTGTAAAGCAGCTCCAGTGTAAACATGGGCCCTGTGGAGGTCTTGATCATTGGGTCACATTTGACAGCTGAACATTCTGTTGCCCCCCAGTCATGGGTGTCACTTTGTGAAATTGGCTGGGGGCAAAGTCACGTCTTTAATTGCCAAAGCTGCCCGAAAACCATTTGTATCTAACTTATGCCCATGTGAGAAAGGCCCAATGATTAAGCTTCAGCCTCATGGGAGGGCTAAATCAATATTATGGGTGCCAGTGGCCCCCTTAGCGTATGCAAAGTAACATATCTGACCTCAGTATTGTTACCTGTTGGACATTCTGAATTTTGGTCATTATGATCTTTGGACAATCCGACCCTGTGCCGCTTCAGAACACGACGCAGGGTTAGAGTCATATTCGTGTTTGTACCCTATGCGTCATAAATGTAAAATCAATTTAAAAGCATGCTGCCAAATTGCAACTTATCCGAACGGAATGCAGGCAAAACAGAAATACAGCGCGATAGCTTGGAACGATAGACTGGGACCTTGTAGCGGTGCCCAAGGTGGTCGGGGAACCGGGATCATGGTGGTGGTGCCCAGGTTGGTTAGGGAGTGACAATTCCCGAGTGAGGGCTGGGAACGTATTTCCTTGGGATAGTATCCGCTCCTGATAGTGGGACGGTCCCCACTATTTGAGAATGGTATGGGACGAGTCCTTCGTCCCCTACCGTGGCAACGCCCATGGGTGCAGCACACAGAGCTCTCAGTACACACCAGCAATACCGGTACACCCATTAATGACCGCTACGTAAGAAGTGGGGCCATCAGCATCGCCGCCCGGCGCTCGCCTTCTCGTGCTATCCCGGCGGGCTTCCTCAAAGCTGTTCTTCATATTCTGCATGTAGCTCCCGCACACCGCTGCCGTCTGCTTTTGTTGAGCTCCTTAGCCTCGAACGATAGATAACCACTTCAAGGCCGGCACGGTCCATGGTCGACCACTAGAGGCCGGCGGGATCCACGGACGATCACTTCCAAGATCCGGTCGGTATCCCACTATTATGACGATTATGGCAGGCACGCACCAGACATGACACTGATAAAAAGATTGGTAAAAATAACTGCTTCGTCATGCGCACAAACCACAAGAACCAACCAACTGCATGAGTCTCGAAAATCTACCACCTGCATGCACCACATTGATCCATTAATTACATACACGCCAGCAACCAATCAACCCTTCAAATCACACAAAGTGTATTCTCTTGGGGACTGAAGGACATATTTTCTTTCATCTGTCTAAAATGTGATTTATCTTCCTCCCGGCATCAACATTCTCTTGCAACGTTTTACTCTTGCTTCCATTTAATTTTTGTGGTCAAATATGCCGCTTCAAGATCGTATGTTTGCCCCAAATTTTAGAAACAAGAATGAGAACAACACAACTTACCATACACATCAAACAACCATGCGAAGGCCCTGCCCCTCCACCCGTCGCGCCACTTCTCGGACATTGGGGTTTTCGCCGGACTTGTCGGCTGGCTGGACGACCCATACGTCACACATCGTCCGACAGCAGATACTGGCTGCGAGTTATCGCTGCCGCTGTGACGCCGACCCATCAGTCTAGTGTGCAGGTCTGGTCCCGGCTGACCCGGCTGGGTCTACTGTTCCGGGTGACATCGGCCGAACTTGTCCTGGCAGAAGGGCACCAGCTGGGGCACTTCGCATGACTGACAGGCGCGCGCGATCGGTCGGCAGCACAGGAAGTGGTTCTTGCAGCAGATGGGCCAGCTCTCTGGTGTCAGCAGGTCGCACCGCCGGCACATGACACACCGACCTGGGGACACGCGGCTCAGGTCAGGTCACACAGCGTCGGCAAGTGTTGCGTTGTCTGGCAAGAACGGCGCCAAAGGCCGAGTGGGTGACGTAAACAGGGAACATGTTCCGACATGAATGGTATTGACCGGACTGACTGCTACTCCAGCCCGTGGCTCACAACTTACACAGCCACACGACACCGGACAATACATCTCCACTAAAGGGCAGCTCACCTCAGCATTAATTGTTATTTGCAGTCAGATGACCTGCGTGTGCAATGGTGTTCCATCGGGTGGTTTATCTGAACAACTGCAACCATAACCTCCAATACCACCTTGTGGAAAAAACGGCAGATGCGAGATAATAATGGGCTGTACTTCAGCCATCCAATATCGGACTAGCATCATACAGCATGCATGCAGCATGCATGGTGACATATGTAGCATTTTGGCCCATGTGCAATTTCCATGAGATTGGAAGGTTTGATCTTGGGATATTATCATTTTCCAGCTTTGTTTATGAGCGAAAATAATTATTCAATTATTTCACATCGATTAGCACAGCCAGTATTCGCAACAAGGGTGCAAACAAATGAATACTGAAGTAATTACCGAAATTCTGCAATGGTGAGATATGGAGCAGCACCTTGGTTTTCTTCAGTTCTTCTACCTACAAACTGCTGGTGTTGACAAGCACTGAAGAAGCCAAGTGAGTGAAATAAACTCAATTTCTGCTACGTAATATTTCGTATGATTGCGTGGAAATAATTTTAAGCATGCGGTTACCTTTAAAATCGGACATGCAACAATGCTACCACTCCAGCACTACCCTCATTACATGCCACAGCAACAATCAATCGATTTCCCGAAAAGACCCGGACTAATTTGAATTGGCATGGCTAGAGGATGTTGCGCCCGTCGTTGGAAAGCGGCACTATCCTTCACCTAAGATGGACAGATGCTGATGAAATCGGAATTATGGCGATAATCGACAAGCGTCTGGCTCTGCGAGTGGCAGGTGCGGGCTTGATGGGATGTGTGCAGATGGTCAGCGGGTGTGACGGCTCCAGCGGAGGTGCAGTGGACGGCGCGGTGTCTGGCTCTGCGAGTGACAGTCTGGCTCTGCGAGTGGCAGGTGCGGGCTTGATGGGATGTGTGCAGATGGTCAGCGGGTGTGACGGCTCCAGCGGAGGTGCAGTGGACGGCGCGGTGCCAGCCAGGCGGTGGTGCCACCATCACCATCAGCGGGTGTGACGGCTCCAGTGGAGGTGCAGTGGACGGCGCGGTGCCAGCCAGATGGTCAGCAGGTGTGACGGCTCCAGCGGAGGTGCAGTGGACGGCGCGGTGCCAGCCAGATGGTCAGCAGGTGTGACGGCTCCAGCGGAGGTGCAGTGGACGGCGCGGTGTGTGCAGATGGTCAGCGGGTGTGACGGCTCCAGCGGAGGTGCAGTGGACGGCGCGGTGCCAGCCAGATGGTCAGCAGGTGTGACGGCTCCAGCGGAGGTGCAGTGGACGGCGCGGTGCCAGCCAGGCGGTGGTGCCACCGTCACCATCATCGTCAGGTAGCGGGGCGACAGCGACAGTCAGCCACAGTGGCGGGGCAGGTGGTGGCGCGGTGCCAGCCAGGCGGTGATGCCACCATCACCATCATCGTCAGGTAGCGGGGCGACAGCGATAGTCAGCCACAGTGGACGGCGCGGTGCCAGCCAGGCGGTGGTGCCACCGTCACCATCATCGTCAGGTAGCGGGGCGACAGCGACAGTCAGCCACAGTGGCGGGGCAGGTGGTGGCGCGGTGCCAGCCAGGCGGTGGTGCCACCATCACCATCATCGTCAGGTGGCGGGGCGACAGCGACAGTCAGCCACAGTGGCGGGGCAGGTGGTGGCGCGGTGCCAGCCAGGCGGTGGTGCCACCGTCACCATCATCGCCAGGTGGCGGGGCGACAGCGACAGTCAGTTACGGTGGCGGGGCAGGTGGTGGCGCGGTGCCAGCCTGGCGGTGATGCCACCATCACCATCACCGCCAGATGGCGGGGCGACAGCGATAGTCAGCCACAGTAGCGGGGCAGGCGGCGGCAGTCCCCACCGGACCGGGGAACACCGTCAGCCGGCCGCGGTTACCGCGACGCTGGCGGCCTCTGTACCCAGAGGCAGCGCCACCTATACACAGCCGGCAGCTGAGACCAGCGCCGGCAACACCACCGGCGTCGGCTACATCAGCCAGCCACAGCGACGGTACGGGCACCGCTGCCGCTGCCAGACGGTGTCTCGGGCCAGAGCTGTCATGCTATACTGGCGACAACATCAGCCAGCCACAGCGACGGTACGGGCACCGCTGCCGCTGCCAGACGGTGTCTCGGGCCAGAGCTGTCATCCTTTACTGGCGACAACATCAGCCAGCCACAGCGACAGTACAGGCGCCGCTACTGCTGCCAGACGGTGTCTCGGGCCAGAGCTGTCATCCTATACTGGCGGCGGCAACGGCAGTGTTGGCTGACAAGATGACCGACAGGATGTCGCAATGTCGGCCATTCGAGCAGCAGCCATCTCCAGGCAGCATAGCAGGTGGTAGCAGCCTCATGCTGTATCGGCAGCCATAGGGTTTGTTCCCGCGCCCTCATCCGGAATAGGTTGAGCGTCCATTTCCTCTACCGGCCGTGCCCGTGCCTCATCCGGAATTGGTTTACCCTCATCGAACCTCCACCGGATGGGACAAACCTAATCCGGCCGGTCGGCGGTTGAAAAAGGAATACGACAAACGCGCCACAACAGTGAGTTTCAGCATATTTTTTTTAAAACCTGGCTTAGGCCAGGAGCACAGTCATTGGGTTGTATATTTCACACTTTCTTTATTTTAAAGCTATTTTTTGGAAGAAATTCAAGAGACATGGGATATGTGATGGATATGAGCAGTCACTCATGTTTTGTGTCACCAACTACACTACTTTGTCGCCAGTGCACTTCGGGAGCATCCAATGCACAAGTGGAAATCACAGCTGGGTGTCTTAAATTTGATGGGCAAATTGTAGGTTCAGTCATGCATGCCAATTTGCATGCATTTGAGGGGGCATGCTTGCTGGTATGCATCCATGCTTTTTGTTTGCATCCATGTATGTATCAGTGGCTGATGGAGAAGCTCCGTGTGCTCTCCACATGGGAAGGTGGTTTCCCTCTGACGCACGGGTGTTGAGATTTATGAAAATTATTGGGGGAAATATATGAAGGTAATGGCCAGGCCCAAATGCATTGGAGGGCACACTCCCTATGGTCCAATGTTAGCAGTTGAAATTATTGGTGTAGGGCAAACCAACATTAAGTGGCACTTGCCCCCTCAAAAATATAGAAAGCAACACTCCTGCTCAAACGGGTAACCCGCCGAGTACACCGTACTACTCGAGTGCCCCTCACTAAACGGTGTTTCGTCCCAAGTTGCCCCTCTCAGAGTAAAAGACGTTCGTTCAGTGTGCTTCAGTGCAGTCCCCTTCCCCCGCTTTACAAATATTCTTCTGAACGAGAGCATCGAGGGACTTCCGCAACAGCGCCCCTCCGAGGAAATGGCTCCTCTTCAGACGGGTACCTGCCTCCCCGCCCTTGAAAATATCTGGATCCACCCCTGGAATAACTGCTTTTCGAGCTCGTGAAGCTGCACAAGCCATCGCCATCCACTGTGCGTCAGCTTCCCGGTCGGAGTCGGAATCAGAAAACATAGCTTGCAGCGTGCTTTATACATCCTCCAATAGCTGCTGCACAATAGGATTGATCGGGCTATCACAACAGAAAGTAAGTATATCAATCAATAAAAACATCCTCACTGCCATGTGCAACATCAGAGCAAGCGACCGAGAATGCCACCGCTTTGCATATATGCGCCAAACAGCACTACATCCATACCACTGCCAACAGCTGATTGAAGGACAAAACTCTACCGGTCGTTCCGGTGCTTCGACCTGGAAGACCTCCACTGGCCGAAGCTCAACCTATTCCGGATGAGGGCGCGGGAACAGACCCATAGTGTCTGACAGCCATGGTGGGATAGTCAGCCTGCCGTGGTGAGACAGTCAGCCGACGTGGGGGGACAGTCAGCCGCCGTGATGGGAAATCCAGCCACCGTGGTGGGACAGTCAGCCGTCGTGGTGGGATAGTCAGCCGCCGTGGTGAGACAGTCAGCCGCCGTGGTGAGACAGTCAGTCGCCGTGGTGGGACAATCAGCCGCCGTAGTGGGATAGTCAGCCGCCGTGGTGAGACAGTCAGCCGTCGTGGTGGGACAGTCAGCCGACGTGGTGAGATAGTCAGCCGCCGTGGTGAGACAGTCAGCCGCCGTGGTAAGACAGTCAGCCTGCCGTGGTGAGACAGTCAGCCGCCGTGGTGAGACAGTCAGCCGTCGTGGTGAGATAGTCAGCCGCCGTGGCGGGACAGTCAGCCGTCGTGGTGGGATAGTCAGCCGCCGTGGTGAGACAGTCATCCGCCGTGGTGGGACAGTCAGCCGTCGTGGTGGGGTAGTCAGCCTGCCGTGGTGAGACAGTCAGCCGCCGTGGTGAGACAGTCAGCCGTCGTGGTGAGATAGTCAGCCGCCGTGGTGGGACAGTCAGCCGTCGTGGTGGGATAGTCAGCCTGCCGTGGTGAGACAGTCAGCCGCCGTGGTGAGACAGTCAGCCGTCGTGGTGAGATAGTCAGCCGTCGTGGTGGAACAGTCAGCCGACCGTGGTGGGATAGTCAGCCCGCTGTGGTGAGACAGTCAGTCCGCTGTGGTGAGACAATCAGTCTGCTGTGGTGAGACAGTCAGCCCACTGTGGTGAAGCAGTCTGCTGTGGTGGGGAAGTCAGCTCGCTGTGGTGGGGAAGTCAGTCTGCTATGGTGGGACAGTCAGTCGCCATGCTGGTGGGTCAGTAAGCCGTGATGGTCGGGCAGTCAGCCTGTCGTAGGGGAGGGGGCAGAGTCAGCCCGCCGTCATGTCTTAGCTGTGTCTCTGAACAGCAATATTCAACTGTCACTTATGTATTTTTACCAGACGCGGCTGAGCATGTTGCCGCAGCTGCGGTTGTGGTAACGCGAACGTAACTGCTGAGAGTTGGCGTGCATGTTTATGCAGACCTTGTACAGTCGTCGGTGACTACTGGGAATGGGAGTGTGATTATCCGATTATCAAGTGACGGCAGGCGACCTTCCCTGAAGGTAGGTACTGAGAGTGGGAAGGTGATCATCCAGTGGCGGCAGGCGACCTTCCCTAAAGATGCCTGAAGTGGGAAGGTGATCATCCAGTGACGACAGGAGACCTTCCCTAAAGGTACGGGGAGTGGGAAGCTGATTATCCAGTGACGATAGGCAACTTTCCATAAATGTACTGGGAGTGGGAAGCTGATCATCCAGTGACGACAGGCGACCTTCCCTAAAGTGATGAATCACAGGATGTACTTGCCATAGACCTCAGTTTGTCAGGGTATGCAGTTAGTAGTTCACTCTGCTCGATATCTTCTAGGTTTAACATTTTAGCTCACCTGTTGTTCATCCAATTAATTATAGTTTTGTGACCGTCGGTTTAGAAGTGTCCATGCTATATCTAGTTGCTGTATGGCATGACTTCGTGTATAAGTTGACTGTTTGTATTGGCATCTATATGAAGAATTAAATACCTCAAGCGAAATAAATAACATTTTCATATGCAGCTTCATATGCATGTGGGACTACGAATATTTCATCCGATCTAACCCATTAACACCGCTCATAATGGAGTCAATTAAGATATCGGTAAATTTATATGAGATTACGGCACACTGGGGTTTACGTCGCGGGTTTATATAAAATATATTTAATGCGCTGCCTCATGCAAGCTGCTAATACCCACATTTTCGGTAAATTTGTCACTTTGACTCACACTTGAATGACACTGGTTGAGCGAAAACATAAAAGCGGGTCATCACTGGGTTTGTCTTGCGGACAACAACGCGTCGGTTGTACGTCCCACAGGTTTAGCGCCAATAGTGAGGCGGACGAGGTGGAAACTCCACCCATCGTGTCGGCAAAACTGGAGAAGTGTGCTTAATAGGCGATTGGTTAATTGACGCATGTGATCAATGTAGGGTCTGGATGCTAACATTGCTACGACTAGAACTGCGGTTACACTGAAAACTATCAGTTTCGATGTTTGTGTTCATGTGTGTGTTTGCGATGATCATCTGTTTTGCTCTGTAGTGTACCTCCTACATAGTGTAAGTGTACAGAGGCGGATCCAGGAATCGTCATGGGGCACTTGTCTGGAGGGGCGCCACTGCAAAAGTACCTGGAGGGGCGCCTTCGGCTGAAAATCCGTATGGTGAGGGGAGGGACGGGTGTGTGCACTCTGGCATACTGAATTGCCTTCACCTCCCGGGAGGGCACCTTTTCCTTCCAAGATGGCCCCTAATTCCTTCCGAAGGATATCTAGCTAAATATAAATATGAGTGGGGGTGGGGGGTGCAATAGAGCCTTCCCGAAAGGACACCTTTTCCCAACCGGAGAGGCACCACCTTCCATGGGGATGGGGGACACATGCCCCCAGTGCCCCCTGTATCCGCCCCTGTAAGTGCTGCATGCAAATGTATTTGGTTATGCAGATATACGGATGGATATACGGAGAAGGTCGTCAACAATTGGTCATTAAGTTTTATTTTATTCAATATCGAGGATCCAACACTCAAAATCCTATCTCATTTTTATCGTATGCCCTGTTCATATACAACCTCGATATGATATCATTAATTCACCAATCATTTAGCAGGTACCTACCCGAAATCACCACAATTCATCTGAAAGTTAGTTTGAATCAGATTCTCGCACAAAAGGCAACATCTGCATGTTCCCAATTTACATTCCATGTGCATGTTGCTGTATACACCTTACAGGGAAATCTGCTCTCCAGTGCCAATTGTTTTCAGGCAATTTTATAAAGATGTGAGGGTGGGTACACCAAGCTCATTTCTGGAAACTTTAGGCGAAACCAGGTTATTGCATGTTACTGCTTGCTCTGCCCAACGAAAAATATGTAGAGGATGAAGGTGGATGTATGCTATGAAGTTCTCCGAAGTCACTTTGGACTAGATGATACAATTTAGTATTGGAAGGGTGCATTGAAGGGGCACATGCACATTCAAAGGTGTAGAGGGCGATACCTGTGGTTGTGCCCCTCAGGTGCTCATGTGTGCCCAACCAAAGTCGAGTCTGACAGATATACAGCGTCTACGACCTCTCGAATTGGTACCAAAAGAATTATCGGGCCGCGAGCAAGATTTTTGAATGCTCAGATTCAGCCTGAGTTCTTCTTACTTGAATTTGATGTTCCGAACCAATCGTTTTTTTTTAATGACAGACTCGCTAACATACAAAAACACAAAAAGCGGTTATCGTGTCCAAATTCGACACGCGCCCGGCCTTTGCGTGGCTTTTTGTGCAATTTTCTGGAGTTGATAGTGTGCTTCAGCCGAACATATCACACTGTCTACCGTCCGATTTCGCTCTGTCCCACGAATCCGATCACGTGCGCGACCGGCCTACGATTTAGATAGTTTGTACATTTCACACTGCGAAAATGGCCTGTCTGTGGGTCGGTGTTAAAGGTTCTGCCGTATTACTGCATTTGGCAAACAGGGAGGTAATGTGTACGAGAAAAGCGCTTATTTGAAAGCATTCGCTTTGACCTCCTGAAGTCGCTCTGCTTAGCACTCGCAGTGTTTCTGCTGTGTCCACCAAACGCCATAAACAGCTGAAGTGATAGCAACGATGGACAATCTTGTGTCTCGCGATTAGAGTACGGGTGCCACATTTCCGCAAGGAGAGTGGCCTCGAATGGAGCTTCACCCGAGAGATGGTCATCGTCAAAGCCTAAACGGAGGTCATTTTTTGTGACCGTGGCTAAGTGCCAGTCGGTTCGTCGATGACGTCACGTAAATCGGACAACCGTTTTCCTGGAAACAAGCTACATTTCGGGTTCACACAAAGGCAGTAATTTATGCTAATGGCATGTTTGTTTGAAGGACATTTAATGGAAATCGGCTCATGTAAGTCCGGCGCAATACACGCAGATGGAGTTATGGGTGCTCAGAAGCGGCCATCTCACCGAGTGAGCAGGCGGACCCCTAGTTAGTCATCGATGCCGCCGCGAATCGGTGAAACCACAGTGCGACCTGTTAGAGGTCTAGACCCATGTCACGCACTGCCGAACCACATAATTTACCGGCGATCATTTTATGTTTCCTTTCCTCCGACACTCCCTGTCGTCTCAATGGCATCCAAGAGGCGCAGTGCCACTTTCAGTTTCTCCAATCTGCATCCATTTTCCATTTGTCAAATACCTTCGAAGCTCCCTAGTCACACCCAAGCAGACGCCGACTTTCTCTGCCACCTGCCCGACTCTGGTGCAGGGGAGACCGGGTCTAGTTGATGCAGTTCATTGGTGGAACTCAAAATAACTCGCTACTTTGGAAGTGTGGCTAGGAGATAGCTACACCCACGCCAAGCATAAACCTTCTAGCATTATCGCCCATAATTTTTTTCTTCTCGCCGCATTCCCTGGGCTTCCCACCAGAGAGCAAAACATGGCATAACTACTCGTGTATCAGCTTACCCCGCAATGGAGGTAAGCTCTTACTGACGATCGGAAAGTTGATAAAATGTAATTTAAATAAATACATTATCTATACGTGGCATTAGCTTATGCCATCTGGAAGGTCCATGCTTCACGTTTGCAGTAACCCTTCAGGTATGAATCCTGGCCGGCCGCTGCCATGGTTTATGCCATCTATGGAAGGCGCAAACGTTCATTTCGTAGTTGCACCTTTTCCTTTATTCCATCTTCTCTGTCAGGCGCAAGATGTCCGTAGAAATATTCAATACCACCATCTTGAAATAGTTGTAGCAAACACCCCAATAAACATGACCAATTCTGTGGTTAGTTTATATCATTACTTGCCCGCAACACGTTGGTAGAGGCTAATGTTTACAGGCTGATTAAGTTGACACATGCTGTATCAATTTACCCCGCATGTTTTCTAGTGCATGCTGCAGCACGTTATGGAACATTGCGATCACGGTGTAGCGGCAAACGATACAAGCATTTCGCCGTTGAAAAGCCAACAGAACAAGGTAGTGATAACCATCACCTAAAAAGGTAGCAATCGGGCGACAAATGATGAATTAATAGCGAAATATAGACATTGACATTTTGCTTGTTCTCCGAAAAGGTGCCACGTCGTCATGATTCCGCAGCTGTGCGTCGAAAAGATTTGCGTTTGTTTTTCCGGCGAGGAAATGGTGCCAGTATCAACATGTGTGGTAGCCATGGTACTACACATGCTTTTAGAGTAAGCACTGCTGCATAAACCATCCCATGCATCAACTAGACTCAGTCTACTTCCGAAGTTCAGGAGCTTGCGCCACTAGATTTGGTCCTATGCTGTTGGCCACGAAATATTATAAGCCACGGACTTAGTCCGTCGGCGGTGCTGCAAGGAAGGAACGGTGATTTATTCCCCAAATTTGTCAAAATTCAACATCGTGTTTCTAGTGTTGCACAACCAGAATCCACTCAAAATCTCTGAACCCTTCATCAAGAATCCCTGAACCGGTTCCTGACTCAGCAGTCCTTGCTTAGCAGTCAAGATAATAGCATAATCGTTCTTTTCATGATGTCACAAGAGCGACAATGTCTTAAACGCATTTGTACTTGATTCTTGTTTGCGGACTGAATGAATGCGTACCGGGAAGTCTTCAGTTATTCGTTGTGCTCCGTTTCTGCTAGAGCTGGTGGCTAATGCCTTTATATGGATTGCCGATATAGCCACAGTGCGTTAATGTGAATGAGTTAATGCTCTCCACTCCCCACACGCTGGGCTGGCGTGCACCGCTGGGTCCGCTGCTCGGGACTGTGAGCTCGTGGTCTCCACTCTGCATGGCCAGCCACACGCTGGGCTGGCGCGCACCCCTGAGTGTACTGCGCGGGACTGTGAGCTCATGGTCTCCACTCTCCATGGCCAGCCAGGCGCTGGGCTGGCGCGCACCCCTGGGTGCACTGCGTGGGTGGCGCGCACGAATGGGTGCACTGCTCGGGACTGTGAGCTCATGGTCTCCACTCCCCACACGCTGGGCTGGCGCGCACCCCTGGGCGCACTGCGCGGGCGGCGTTCACGTGAGTCGTGACGTGACATCACAGACGCAGCTCGGTCGGCGGCGCCATCGTGCAAGGTCACGCCGGGTCGTGCTGCACCCCACTCCGGCCGGGTCGCGCCGGGTCGTGCGGCGCGCACTGCGGCCGGCGGCACCTGAGCGGCGTGCGGTGGGAGCGGGCGCGGGGCGCGCGGAGAGGCCGCCGGTTACGTCATGCCAGGCGGCGCTCTGCGGCGCGGCAACGGCGACCCGGCCGGTGTTACGCGACCCCTGATCACCGCCCGGGACACGGTCAACTCGCCGACCTTGCCGCGTTTGCCGCACGCTCGGCCGACCGCCGCCGGCCGCCCAAACTGGACCGCAGGTGGTCGGGGCCGCCTGGGCCGGCCCCCGGACGTCCCTGGGCTACCAAGCTCACTTGCGGTGTCCTGGTGGGTCCAGAGATCAGTCTGTAGGTGTCCAGGTGTCCTGCAGCGCCACTAGACTACTCTCCAGGTGGCCTGGTGTGTCCAGAGATCAGTCCACAGGTGCACAGGTGTCATGCGGCGCCACCAGACTACCCTCCAGGTGGCCTGGTATGTCCAGAGACCAGTCCACAGGTGTTCTGCGGCGCCACCAGACTACCCTCCAGGTGGCCTAGTGTGCCCGGAGATCAGTCTACAGGTGTCCAGGTGTCCTGTGGCGCCACCAGACTACCCTCCAGGTGTCCTGGTGTGCCCAGACGGACCGATGCTGAGGTCGGTCCGGACGTCCGCAGGCCAGGTTGTTGAAGGCCATACAAGTATGCCAATTAGCCGGCGACAATCTTGTGACGTGGCGACGTGGCGAGACCGGCCCGTGAATATACCCAGACCTTGACCGTCTCATTTTCCCTGAATGTCGTCGTGCTGATGACTATCTCACGGCCTCCCCGCCAGTGGCCGTGGCTAATTCAGTCATCAACATCTGGCCGTACCGGTGTTCCGGCCTGCGTCAAGGACTCCCGACTTGGCTGTTAAAGCTACGGCTGCTTCAGGGCTCATGACTACGCCAAAGTGCCGCCCGATCCTTACCTGATGTAAGAGGCCAGTGGTAAACTAGGTTATGATGGAGAGGAAGGAGCTACCACCTTGTATGAGAAGACGGCAGCTTGGGAGGGAAAAATACGGATGTTTGGTGAGCCATCTATGAGGAACATTTTTGAAGAAAGGTACTTAAATCGATTAGATATATCAATTAACTTAAGAAATGAACTCTGTTCCAACTGAAGTACGTCCATGTAAGGGCAACAACACTGCAACCAGAAACTTGTCTTTGTAAAGATGCGCTTATTGGTAGAGAACGTGGCAAGGCGGATCATTCCCATAGGAGACTGTCAGTTCTCGTCTCATATAGCCGGGCTATTTATTGTACGAATAAACAGTTTGACAGGGTCGGTCTTCAAGGATGAATGGCGTTAACATATCATACCAATTCACGACCGGTATTTCTAATGACTGTTTCCAAGTTGAAAGAAGGTTTAAATCAGTCCAGATATCGGGAACAATTGACAGTTCGTCATGTTCTCATCTCATGGCCTTTTTATGCTGACGAGCGCAGAGGTCATTTTGTGTCTGTCCAGGTGGCTTCCCTTAGTGATATTCTGTCGGACAACTGTTCCACTGTCCAATCGGAACGATTGATGAATTTCTTATACGAAGTGTCGTTCTTAGCAATATATACTCCTCGCTGATATTCAAAGCATGCAAACTTAGTACCACAATAGGGCCAGGTCGACGGCTACCCACGATGTGAAGCTTGATACCGCACTTTGATAAATCGAGTTATGGACGCAAAACGACCACAGCAGTCGGCGCGCCCTAAACCTAAATAACGAACTAAGGTTTAAATCAGCCAAGACTATTTGAAATATACGTTGTTGGGCGGATCGCGAGTGTAGCCCAGCAGGAGAAAGTTACATCTCGTTCAGATTAGAAAGTGTTTTAAAATAGTTTTCAGCACATTAAATTGACCTTGCTGCATTTCACACACACCAAGTAAATATGCTCAGTTTATGCATCGAAGCGACTAGATCTATGAGACTTTGATACGGTCTATTGCACACTGATGGCAGGCTCAATAACAAGTCCTTAACCCAGGTCATCTTGTCTCTGAGGTGTTCATAGCGCTGAGACTGACACAGTTCGAAAGTTTGGTGTAAAGGACAGATGATGACTGGCATGAAAAAGAAGTTGAATTGTCAAGTAAGTCAAGTATTCATCATAAAGCCAACATTCAACGTCTTCGCATTTCTTCGGTAGAAGAACGCTGAACAATTCACAATTTCGGTTCATAATGCCATCATGTACTCTCCCTTCTCTTGCCACTTGTCCTTTACACTAAATTGCTGATAAAACACCACGTGCGACGTTGTTATTCCTTCCAAGAAGCGCTATGAGCTTGGAGCCATCGCGGGATAGAATCGAGAAAACTATGACGGATAGCCCCATAAGCCCCGCAAAATAAAGTGCACGACTGTTCAAGAATGAAGCTGCACGTTCGCGCCCATTCCACAACTCCAGGGCACGCCGATGCAATGTAATACCTTATCTTATTCAAGGTGTTGGTGCTGACCCGGTAACTGGAGCAATAGTGTTCTGCTCGTGAAGAAGGTGCGTCCGACCTTCAACCTCGCTCGCAACTACAGAGATCGCTCGCCATGCAGAAATCTGGAGTTCTCACACATACAGGTGAGGGTAGATGAGCAGCGTGTATGCATGCATGCAGCAGCAGCAGCGCATGCACTTATAATGTGCAACACACCCCAAAGCTTGCTGCTAAAAATCTGAATAAAAACATCCTTTCTCCCCAGCCCCACACCCAAAGATCACTAGCCACGGCTCAACGAGCTGCTAGGCTTTTCTTAAAGGGGGTTAACCAAAAACAAATTACCGGGACTGCTTTTGGCTTGCTTCGCGCGCCGAAAATGTTTCGTTTGGCGTCGTGGAACTACCAAAATGTCTCACTTCATCTGGTGAATGTTTTGTTAAGGGGGTCCCCCTGGCTGCGCCTCTGATGTTTTGTTAAGGGGGTCCCCCTGGCTGCGCCTCTGCTACGACTTGTGCCAGTGCAGATGGCAGCTGAACACGCTCAGACGCTGCTCCACAAGCGTGCTCCGAACCGGTCCCTTCACTGTTGCCGTCTGTTTACCGGCCAGCCTTCTCCGGCCACCTTGTGAAACGCGCTGACCTTTTCTCCCCGGGTGGCGCCGAGAGCACGCCAGATGGTCCGACACGGTCTGACAGAGAAGACGGAGGCGCCGCACCCTGACAGGGATCCACCGCGATGGAGCCGCCTCCCGGGCCCGGCAGCCGGCGCGGCGACCGACACTTTCGCCGGCGCGGGGAAAGTGAAGCGGTGCCGCGCGTCCGCCCGGCCACAGTCGGGTCAAATGCGGCGCAGGCCAGCGTGCAGCGGTCAGCTGGTGCGAGAAATTACCATCCGGCCGCAGTCGGGTACAAATGCCGCGCAGGCCAGCGTGCAGCGGTCAGCTGGTGCGAGAAATTACCATCCGGCCGCAGTCGGGGACAAATGCCGCGCAGGCCACCGTGCAACGAAATTTCAGTTGTTACGATAAATTACCGCCCGCCGAAGAAGCCGTTAGCGTGTTGCGTGGACCGTGGTAGCGCCGTCTGCAGGCTGGCTACGACACAGCCGTCCCGGCCGTCTGCGGTACCTCTGACGAGGCCGCTTGCGGTACCGCGTCTGGGTCATCTCCCGTACTATTGCGTACGTTGTTTGTGCTACCTCCGTCTGGGTCATCTGTGGTACTGGTGCATAGGCCGTCGTGGGATGCGCTGCAGGTGAAAATCAGCGGGCCGTCTGGGTCATCTGTGGTACTGTTGCATAGGCCGTCTTCGTGGGACGCACTGCAGGTGAAGATCAGCGGGCCTGAGCGCCACCCTCCGGCTCTGTTTCTTGGAACTTGGGTCCCGATAACGAGGATAACCGGTAATCCCAGCCGATATATCGGTGCTTGACAAATCTATTGCATTTTGCGTTACGTCACCGCGCCACAACGGCTGGCTATCGGGTGGTGTTAAGTAGCATAGACAAGGATAGCATGTCCTGATTACCGGTCGGCAAGCCGAATTAAGTGGCTCGTCCGCGCGGAGATGATACCAGATGTGCCAGATGCGACGATGCCAGATGCAGTGCCAAAGTTTTAGCATCTTCTGGTGTAATTCAAGGCAGCAACGTGGGACCAATTTTGTTGAATTTGCTCACAGCGAACACTTATTGTTACCTTTGTGCACATGCATCCATCATTTCTTAACGCAGATGACACCAACATTACACAAAGTGTGCTGCTTGCGCCGGACTGCTGGGGATATTCCGGGAGCTACGCATCACGTGGAGGCTAATGTCGCCACTCGAGCTGCCTGTTTTGCTTCAAACGGGCTGAAGGTAAATCCGCAAAAATGCTGAGCATATATTATTTGGCACGTCGGAAACAATCAAAAAGACCAAAAATGTTGGCATTAGCTTCTAGGGAGTTGAACTTCCGCCCAGTGACGGAATAAAAATCCTGGGAGTTACTTTCGACAAAACATTCAACATTACCGACCAAACTAGCCGAGTTGTGCTACGCTGCGACAGCAGCATCGTTTCTCTCAGCAAGCTGAAGGACAGCTTACCGAAAGCCATCACCCAAATTTTCATTAAGTCATTGGTGTGTGCACATCTGACCTACCGCTTACTAGCTTAGGTCCCATCAACACAGGCACAACGAAAGCGCACTGATACAATTTGCAATTTTGCCGTGAGAGTCATCACCAATAAGCGACGAAGCGACCGCGTCTCCGTTGCTGGAGAGCAGCTTCGGTGAATTTATTTCAACTCACTAATAGAACTTAGAGACTGCGCCCTGATGCACAACATTTTGAACGAAACGGAAAGCCCACAAAACTTAAATTTTGCCACATACGGATCCCACACCTTGCAGCGAACAACGCGGAGTGCATCTACAGCTGCAAACCCGACGATGCCACCTAGAGACGACAAGGAACACCCTTCCTGAGCGTGCCATGCATACACGGAACCGTCTGCGCAGTCACCGGCACCTGGTTAACTCCAATATGACTGTTAGGAAACACGTCAAGGCAGCTCTTATATTTCGGTCGTGAGTTTCTGGCTAAATTTTGGCACGTATTCGTGTATGTTTTATCGTGTGTTACATGGCGCGTATTTTCAACTTTCATAGTGTATGTTGCAGTGTACTTTGAGTTGTACTTTCTTCCCTTGTTATTGTTATTTTAAAACTTTCTTTATGCTTTATTATATTTCATCGTGTATTTATGGGGTATTTGAGAGATACAAGCCTGTATGCATCGGTGGCCTAACAACCAAAAGTAAATTTGGATGCCACCATGGAACGCAATACAATACAATGCAATACACTGTATCCACGGAGGATCGCACCGAATGGACAGCTTGGTTATATGGTGATAGTTATTTGTGGAGAGTGGGCACGTAGCTGGCTTGAGTATTGCGCCAGAGTGTTCAGTGCGGTTTACCGACGTCATTGCCAGTTTGACCATTAGACCATGGCCAACCGCAGTGTGGGCAAAACACACTGCATCCTGATGAAGCTCCAACACCGTATCAGACGTTGGGGAACGCCACTACTCTAATGCTAGACCCGGTGGAGTAATGGTATTTGGATGACAGCCTACGTGAGAACCCACCAGCTGTCAATCACGGTAGATTGGTGCTATGCCATGCCATGTAGCAGAAAAGCAGCCTCATAGGGCTGCTGTAAACGGTGTGACTGGACCACCAGGCTGGGAGGAGCGGCGTTACCAAGTTAAGGGAGCTGCGTTGATGTAACATCACGCTGGAGGGAGCGGCTTTGCCAAGATAAGGGAGCGGCGTTGTCGGACAATTAGTCTGGAAGGAGCGACGTTACCAAATCATGGGAGCGACGCTACCAAACTAAGGGAGCGACGTTGCCAAGCTAAGGTAGCGGCGTTGTTGGAGCATCAGACTGGCAAGAGCGGCGTTGCCAAGCTAAGGGAGCGGTGTTAGTTGAACATCAGGCTGAGAACAGCGATTCTATTTGAACAGCAGACTGATGAGTGCTGTGTTATCGGTGCATCGAGCTGAGCAGCTCTGTTGCTAAGACATGGTGCAGGATGGGGATGGGGATGGGGAGTACGTGGAAAACCAGACCGATTGGAGGAGTGCTTCCGAAGAATGAGGCCGAGATGGGCAGCGCCGTCAGAGCATCACGCTATCACGCTAAGTTAGTGATTATTGACTTTGGGACGCGTCGGCTGTTGGGTAATACAGTGTTGCCAATCTCGCATACCGATTGGTCGCGGGCGAAGGGAAGCGTCAGGTGGGACTCGAACCCACAACATTGTAGTTGGGAGACGGACACCTTGCCCTCAAAATACACGTTCCCTGAGGGTTCTGAGAAAAACTATGCTGGCCGTACTGTATGTGTGTTTGTGTGTGTGCATGCGTATATGTTGTTGATTGGAGTATGTGTGTGTGTGTGTGTATGTGCTGTTGACTGGAGTGTGTGTATGTGTGTATGTATGTGTTGTTAACTGGAGTGTATGTGTGTGACTATGTATGTGTTGTTGACTGGATTGTATGTGTGTGAGTGTATGTGTTATTGAGTGGAGTGCGCTTGCTATACCCGCTGGTGACTTCATGTGGCCACCACATCCTGCTGATGACTACAAATGTTTCTATTTGTCACCGGTAACCTCACCTGATCTCACAACTCACTGGTAGCCTCACACGATGCTCACCTCTGCTGGTGACCTCACGCTAGGCTATCCCAGAGGCTATCCCACTGATAGCCTCACACGATGCTCACCTCTGCTGGTGACCTCACGTGACCCCCGCCAGTCGATGTCCTCACATGACCTGACCTGTCGCCGGCCACGTGCCGTGACCTCACGTGACCCCCGCCAGCCGATGTCCTCACATGACCTGACCCGTCGCCGGCGACGTGCCGTGACCTCACCTCCGGCACACTCGTCGGCGCCACGCAGGGCGAAGCGGCGCCTGCACAGCAGACCCTTGGGTCCCGCCGGGCACGCGTCGGCGATGTTGGCGTCCTCCAGCCTGCGCTGCAGCTGACCGTCCAGCTGGGCCATCATGTCCAGGCCGTCCGGGTGGAGAGCGCGCAGCACGTGGTCGGTGGCCATGCTGCGGTCCTGTATCACCGCCTGCCGACACCGACACCGGTCACCGTCGCCTCAAGTCGAGGTGCAGCAGGCAGCATCGCCACGCTTTTGGCGGAAGAGTTGGCGGAATGGAACCATGCAGGAAGGAACCTGAACTACTTACTTTTCCAATATAATTGGAGTTATTTCTATGAAGATGTTAAATGGAACTGGATCCACGTACCATGGGCTGAGTTTCATTGCAAGCAAGGCCGAAGGTCGCTGAGATTGGATGCTTTTCATCTTAAGAATCCTGGTTCGACCCAGTCCGAACGCTCGGCTCCGCAGAACTCCTTTCAACCAGGTGACCTCGGACGATTCGCGTTCACCAAGATGTCGCATGGGTTCATACACTGTAGTATATGTGGTCAACTGAACTACTGGTGCACAGACAGGGACGAACATGCAGAGGTAACTCCTGGGATTGCTTGGGGACGAGTAGTCTAGGGATAAGTTGCCCGTCTCACAATCGAAAGATTGTGGGTTCGAGTCTCATCTGTCGCTACTCTTCGCCCGCGACCAATCGGCGTGAGAGATTGGCGACGCTACATGACTCAACAGTCGACGTGTCGTAAAACCAACAATCACATCATCCTGGGATTGCCCCGGGCACCTTTTCTCAGTACCTCTGCAAACACTTATCCGACTAACGCGCTGCCGGCTTTATACGACAAATGGCAAAACAGAGAAAAGTAATCCGGCTTTGTTTCATTAAGCCAGAAGCGCATACACACCACCATGGACACACTGGCATGGTTCACTGGATAGCTAAATGGGAAATCGAATTGCACCATGTCCACAACACAAGGTACTTCATGAGATCCTCGTGTAACGACATACGAATGTTTTGGTCTGATTTATATTATATTATATCATATTACACTATATATACAAATGTATATATATATATATATACATATATATGTATATATATATATATATATATATATATATATATATATATATATATATATATATATATATATATATATATATATATATATATATATATATATATATATATATATATATATGCATATATATATACATCTAAATATATATATATATATAATCAATTCAGCAGGATTATAGTCGGAACACAAAAAACGGCCAGCTTCTGACATCGCTCCGACACACACGGAATATCACGCTTGAAATATCTGTATTTGGAACAAGCAGCATATAACTAGGAATGATTAGGACTTGGAATGACTAGGATACGTCTGGAACCATCAGGGTATGGGATCTGGATACTTCAGGGCAGTTCCTCTCGAGGGAACACCTGAGTCGCGGTCAGACGTTGTGACCAGGCGGGACACTCACCCAAGCCGTACAGCATACACAATCAAACAATAACTCAGGTGAGGTGCAGTTGTTCGAGTGGCTCAGCAAGACAGGAAGACTCCGACCAAGCCCGACAACATAACCCAGACAAGACACTATAACCTTAGCTTAGCACGATCCGTTACGTGGTTTACGTCATATAGTTGATACACTGCACCATCACAGCCACCCCAAGGCAGTTCCCCAGGAGTGCAGCTGCGAGGGCGACCTCTGAGCTCGCATCGATTCAAGCCACAAGAGCGAATCCTGAACTGATTCCGAGCTACGTCCCTCTCTGTCTCTTTCCTCTTCTGCCTCTGCTTCTCCATCTCTCCCTCTCTCTCTCTCTCTCTCTCTCTCTCTCTCTCTCTCTCTCTCTCTCTCTCTCTTTTCTTCCTCTCTCCCTCTCTCCCTCCCTCCCTCTCTGTATCTCTCTCTCTCTTCTCTCTCTCTCTCTCTCTCTCTCTCTCTCTCTCTCTCTCTCTCTCTCTCTCTCTCTCTCTCTCTCTCTCTCTCTCTCTCTCTCTCTCTCTCTCCTTCGCCCTCCCTTTTCTGTCATACTCTCCCCCTTCCTCTCCCCCTCCCTCTTACTCCCTCCTCTGTTTTCCCTCTCGCTGCGTCCCCCTCTCTCTCTATCTCGATCTCCCTTCCTTCACCCTCGCTCTCTCCCCTCCATCTCGCTCTCTCCCTCTCCCTTTCTTTCTCAGGCCGGTGGCTGTTGGTCAGCTGGGCGACGGATGCGGAGAAATCCTTCCGTTGTTGTCTTCCAGTGCACCATTCTTATCGTATAATGACAGTCAATTATTCCGCTCGAATAGAGACATCTGGAGTCACAGACAGTGCCATATTCAGGGGAGAAGCATTGTGGTGCATTGTATTGCATCATAAACGAAGGCTATCCCAAAGGCAAAAAGCCGTGACTATTATGGCACCGAATCAAGGGCACAGGGTGTAAAATATCGTACGTCAATCATGAAAGTGTCCGCACTCGACACAAACACATCCCAGCACACACGAATACACCCAGATCCACACACACACACACAGTATTGCTTCCAGCACTAAAAATAGGCACTATTTTCATCTACGTCACCACCTTATAGGTGGTCAAAGACTCCAAATTCAGGTGCTTAACTCTACTTCGAAATAGCTTGCTTGAGGGTGCGCAGTGATATGCACTGACAGTACGATATTCTTGCATGTCTTTTTTTCACGGTGCCGCTGTTCCCTCACTGGCGAATTTACTACCCCTCCCTCAATGTCCCCTATATTTAATCAGGGACGGTGTAATCGCACCCTGAATGCTGGAGGATATCATCGCTGATGCATGCAGTGACACCCAATCGATTTCATAAAACGTCACCCGCAACACTGGGATTGTATTGTATGGGGCTGGGATGTATGGGTATTGTATAGGAGTGGGACTGTATTGTATAGGGCTGGGATTGTATTGTATAGGGCCTGAACTGTATGGTATAGGGCCGGAATGTGTTATATAGGGGTGGGATTATATTTCATAGGGGTAGGATTGTATTGCATACGGTTAGGATTGTAGTGTATAGAGGTGGGATTGTGTTGCATAGGGATGAAATTGTATTGTATAGGGCTGGGATCGTATTGCATAGGACTGGGATTGTATTGCATAGGGCTGGGAGTGTACTGTATAGAGTTGATATTCTTTGCATAGGACTAATTCTCGCTGACCAAATTCCTCTTTCGCCATGCATCCGATGCGTTCCAGATATATGGACAGATGACAACCGAACAGCTGACTGAGATGTGGTAACATGCTCTGTGCTGTTCATGCTGCGCTGAAATCCCTACGAAGCTACTACATTAACGATGCCATAGGGCGGCGGCGAGACAGAGACGCGGTTGGAATATTCGGCGCAGTAACGAGCTCATACACGTATTGCCCAATACGCGATTGAAGCGTGCCGACGGCGTCTGTGTTATCGCGTTGTGAAGCCGACCATTGAACACGAAATTTACCCACAAGTCAGCAACTTCAAGGCGAGAGTGAGACTTTGGATGCCGCCGCTATTGCCGGCGCAGTGAACTGCACTGAATTGCTTTACTTTGTGCGGTGCGATTGTGTTGTATCACGCCTGTACAATTACATCTTGTGACGTGCAAAATGAAACGTCCTTCGTATTGGTTGGACTTCTGCTCATTATATCTGTGAATGTGTGCATCAGTGCGGTGGCGTCGGCTGCCACCTTCGGTTTCACAGACGAGAAATACCCGCCAGTTGGTCCCCTCGGCATACCTGGCTGCACAGTATGTTGACCAATAGCACGTTTGCTATTGATGGCGGAGCGTTTGTTTCCAACATGGTATTTGAACCGTGCTAAAAAATTCGACCCCGGTTTCACACCGCATGTATTTAATTAGATGACCGAGTGAAGCGGCAGCTCAGATAGCTGTGTTGGCGTACATCGTGCTCCGTCCGCCGGGGTCCAGGCGGCTGTGTTGGCGTACATCGTGCCCCGTCCGCCGGGGTCCAGGTGGCTGTGTTGGCGTACATCGTGCCCCGTCCGCCGGGGTCCAGGTGGCTGTGTTGGCGTACATCGTGCCCCGTCCGCCGGGGTCCAGGCGGCTGTGTTGGCGTACATCGTGCCCCGCCCGCCGGGGTCCAGGTGGCTGTGTTGGCGTACATCGTGCCCCGTCCGCCGGGGTCCAGGCGGCTGTGTTGGCGCGCATCGTGCTCCCCCGCTGGGAGTAACCCAGACGCTGTATTGGCACGCATCGTGCCCGCCCGCCGGGAGCAGCACAGGCGCTGTGTTGGCGTACATCGTGCCCGCCCGCCGGGGTCCAGGTAGTTGTGTTGGAGTACATCGTGCCCCGCCCGCCGGGGTCCAGGTGGCTGTGTTGGCGTACATCGTGCCCCGTCCGCCGGGGTCCAGGCGGCTGTGTTGGCGTACATCGTGCTCCCCCGCTGGGAGTAACCCAGACGCTGAATTGGCACGCATCGTACCCACCCGCCGGGAGCAGCACAGGCGCTGTGTTGGCGTACATCGGGCCCCGTCCGCCGGGGTCCAGATAGTTGTGTTGGCGTACATCGTGCCCCGCCCGCCGGGGTCCAGGTGGCTGTGTTGGTAGGGCGGGCCATACTCCGGTGCGAAAATGAATTGGGAGGAAATTTTAACACCATGGGTGTCTAAATGTAGTTTTACATAGGGAATTCAAATATGAGTTTTTATAGGATAACTCTAACCTACATCAATCATGTAGTCTTAAATCGCAAATTTTACCATTTCGAGCTCTGTTTTAGGATCTTAAAAGATATAAGGGAAATCATGCATATTGACAAAGTCAAATCAAGTTTACATCTGTATTAACAGGTGAACTGCATGCATATCGCTGGATGCAATTCCAAGGAACAATTCGTGACTTCCTGAACTTTGCCAAGTTGCACAAGCTGCTTTAACTCATTCTTGGGCATTAGCCTCCTGCTGGTCTCCTGAGCCCTGATCCCTCCATACCAATCTTCCTGTGCGAAGTACTTAGCAGAAGCATCGGTCACCATTTTAGAAACTCTCAATAAGTCGTGTGTGGCAAGGCCAGCTGAGCACCTCCATGGGGTATTGATGAAGTTCTTCATCTCTGAGTTGCTTAGGGAGCAGATGAGAGGTGGCTCTGTGCACAAAATCTGACCAGCTTATCAAGTCGACAAACCTCTGGGTTTGTCTCTGGGATAATGTGCCCTGTTCATCCGAGGTGTATTTTAGCTATAGGGAAGCTAAATAACTAAAAATAACTAAATAACATCTAAATAACTAAAATTTGGCTATATAATGATGTAGCTGAATTTTGATATAACACAACACCGTAATGTCCGAAGCAACTCCAGCATTAACGCTGTACAGCAGCTGTACACCTATGTTGGCACATCCCCACCTACCCGCTGGCAGATACTGCCGCTACCACACACCTCCTACCAGGAGGTGGCAGGTGTGAAACATCGCTACATTTCGGGCCTTGATTTTAGTCGTTAATCCACGTGAGATCAAACAAGATCAAATCGAATTTTAAACTTTTTGGGACACTGCCCTGAATCATTTTGCAGAATGCACGCAATGCACGCATACCCTGGGCGGCCGCGTACAATGGCGGAACCAATTGACTGTCTTAAAATGCAGTGTGTGTGTTGGTGGGGCTGGGGCAGATGGTGTTTGGGAGTGGTCAAATGGTGTGGTTTAGCTAAAGCTGTACACCGCTCCGATTTGGAAGGGTGAGGGAATAATTGTGATGGAGCTAAACTAGCATTGGTTGTATGACATGTGCCTGGGTGATAAAAATTGCGTGCAAATATATTTATATCTAAAATGCAGTCCTCTTGAAGGGCTCGTTGACCCTTCATGGATTCCCTCCTAGTTTCGTACGGTAGCCAAGCAGCAGTAGACTGGAGGTGATTGCAGGGTAACCGTACTTGTAATACCACGGCAGTGGTATTTGTCTTGTTTTCTTTCTACGAGTAGCGCATGCACAACTCACGTTCGTCAGGTTGAGGGCGGTTTCACTGTATGCGATCTTGAAGCCGAAGTCGCCCGCGTTGTCTGGCTTGGGCGGCTGCTCCGTCTGATCTGCCGCCGTCACGACGACCACCAATAGGCACAGTGAGAACCGCTGCAGTGACCTGCCGCACGGAGACGCAGTTCAGGTAATACTATATCCAATAAGAATAAAATAATAAAATTATACATATATATACATAGATACATATATATATATATATATATATATATATATATATATATATATATATATATATATATATATATATATAGATGTATATATATATATATGTATATATAAAAGATATACACACATATATATATATATATATATATATATATATATATATATATATATATATATATATATATATATATATATATATATATTTATATTTATATATATATATATCGTATGATTGCTATTATTCTTATTATTATTATTACTGAAGCCATTTTAAGAAAGCCCCAGCAAAGTTGATGCCGATTAATTCAAAACGTATCGGAGAATCTAGCCTCGAATGTGTATGTACCATGTTGAGTTATGATATTAAAGTGGCTCGACTGGACTTCATAGGGCCTCGAGCCACCCGAAAAGTACCAATCTCCAGCTATGTCCATGGGGTTCCATATTAATATGAGGAGTGCTTTGCAAACATTCTGGCTGTCCGCGCACCACTAAAAGAAAGATAATTCAATTATCCGCCAGTTATGGTCGTGGCAACACTAGCAAATTACTCGACGTAACGTTCAACCCTGCCACCTTCATCTGAGCGTTACGATAATCACATACTAGCGATGTGATGCTTGCTACTATATTTTTGGCCGACAATTACATCGCATGAAATTATGTTGTTGTTCGGAAAATAGCCAAGTTAGAAGGTAGTTTTGTAGTGCGCTTAATATGGGAGAATTTCTCGCAGTACTTAATTTTCTTGTGATACATTTAGAGGGTCTCGCAGTGAATTAGTGAACATCGATGGCATATGTTAAGGTGGGATCGAATAATGTACATTTTCCACCATGGCGTCTTTATAGCGTTATGTAGTTAATTAAGCATTTTATTTCGCGTGATTTTTTAACCTTTGTCAAACAGCCAGGACGTTACACAACCCATCCGACCCACATAACCCACTTCGTCTGATACCAAAACAAGCGGTAGAACAACTTGTGACTGCGTGGATTGCTTCACTTTCTAGCTCTTTGGCAAGAGATCGTTGGCAAAAAACGACACAAAATAGACCACCCACCTACATATCACTTTCTCTTATGAGGCGGTCATAATTAAAATAATGATCCCTACCAATATTCATATATATACCTCCTACACATCAAGCTTTGAATTCATTATTCGATGGCCTTTTCATCGAATTGTAACATCTGGGTTGAATTCAACTCAGAAATGAATTGGATGTGAACTTCAGTGCATAAATAGCAAGACGAACAGCTAAGGCCGCTCGGAAACCAGCATTTAAAGCAGCACGGAGAAAGGTGTCCGAGGCCGCACGAAGTACAACTACTTATTACAGAATCCTAATTCGCAATGTGATGAGAACAAGAAAGGTGCCAACACGAAAAATGTCATTCATCACCTAGAGATGAGCTGGAATCCAGTAAATACGGCAAGCTAGTATAAGCTACAGCTGCAACAATACCACGAACACCAACAGGTAGTTAGTAGACGACGACGGCAACGAAGCACTGTACGAACCCAAACCAGCTGATGACTGAGCGTGAACCAGTGTAGTCGTTGCGCCCTGGCGTCCAAATAACTCACAAGGCGGCAATCATGGCTGCTGGGCGCGGCAGAACGCTCACGGCAAGGGAAAGGCGCACATGTGTTCGACTGGTTGGGCAGTGATGGATGCCAGATTTGGCCAGGGGCATCCATAATTGTGGTGCCCCCTGGACTTTACGATAGGGAACAACAGCGGACATGCCGACTGACGTGCCTCCAGTGGAGACGTCTTGAGTCTTGAGTATTCAGCACAGATGGACCGGTTGACAAAAGCATGGCGTCTTTTTCAAGTTGAACATCTGAAATCTCTCCAAAATCCTGGAATTTCAAGCATACAAACCAAAAACCCTCAGTAAAGATAAAGCAAGGGTATTTCTGTGCAAGGGCGAAGCTACAAGATGTCGAGTTTTACACGTTCCGCCATCCCCGATATCCAGTGACGGATCCAGAGGGGTGGGATGTTCGATAACACCAAGAGTACTATTTCACTTCTTTTCTACTTTATCCCCCTAATGGCCACATCTCTATTGAGTGCTCTTATTGTTCTTTTTTCTCACCGGGGGAGGGGGGTGCGCCCCGAAAATGTCTGGGCTGCATCGCAGGTAGCATCATACCGTAGCTGGTGTTGGTATTCGTGGGTTTTTTGGCCTTGGACAGTTCGTTCCGAGGGTCCAGCCGGTAAAGAAAACCCCTGAGCCGACGGAGAGGGATCCTAAGTAGTCAACGGGCCCAGATCACTCAAAGGGAGCTGAATCTACCAGAAGCCCTTTAAAACGTGTGTTCCTATTAAAGACAATCCTATGTGCGCCGTTGGGCTCAAGTATCCTTCATATCGGCTCGGGGCCATCTCCGGACGCTAGAAGCCCGCTCCGTCTGCTCAGCAACCATCTCCAGTGGCGCAGGGACTCTCTTTTCCTGGTTGGATCCTCTCGGTCATCCCGGTGCCCTTCCAATGACTCGAGGCCCCCTCTGTCGGCCCAGATGCCCTTCGCGTTGGCCCGGACCTTGGCTCTTAGCGTCTGCCCGTGGGAACCCTTCGTCGACTCGGGGATCCTCTTCATTGGCCTGGGACCCTCTTCATCAGCCTGAAGCCTCTTTCATCGGTCCAGGAACCGTTCACCTCGGCACAGAGGCCCTTCAAGTCGTTCCTGGGCCTTCGCTGGCTGCCCTGAAGCCCCCTGGAGCGCCAAATTTATTGTGTGCTTCGTCACGGCGTATGTTGAAACACAACGTGTCCAACGGCCCCCGCCCAACGAGGGACCGTGATCCCATGCACTCTGGATCCGCTACTGCGGTTGGGTGATCTTTTGCATATTCATATGCAATTGCGCCGGCTTTATTTCCTTATGCATTGATTATGAGTAATAAGTATGCTCTCGTACTAAATCCAGAGCTACAGAAAGGTGGAGATGGAATCATGGGAATGGCGCGTAGGATGCTTTTCAAGCTTTGCTTTCTAAGCTTTGTCGGCTTGTAGTAAGTTCAAATCTATAACCATCTTGGGCCACCTTTCCATTTCACATCAGAAGATGGCCTTGAAAGTATTATTCCCAGTTAAAGTGGTGAAATCATCTGCATACAGAGACCAGGTAAGAATGGTACGGCCTAGGAAGGAGGACTGGCATATTCGCCCGGAATGCACCTTACATACCTTTCAGGGGCTTACATGATCGTGATCCTTAACCATCGTGCCTATGGGAGTGTAACAGATCAAATAGAGTTTGGAAGCGCTTGAGCCTCATTGAAAATTGTGGCGATCTGCAGCTCCTGAGGATCACTGGCAGTTATAAACATCAGACTGCTCCCATCATTTGTACTCTAGTTATATCATTCGTAGCCCGGCGATAAAACTATTGGACGGCTAAAATGCTCACGACAGAAGCAAGCGACACCCTTTTCACTCTCCATAGCGTACGGGTTTGTGTATAAATTCCAGGAACCAGTAGAGCAGGCACTCGGAAGCATACTCAGAGCGACGATCGCTACTACCATTCTGATTGGCTGACATGGGCGAGACCACTGTGCGTCGCACGGTGCGCGGCAGCACTTATCAAAGCCAAGGTCAGCAAATTCGCCGTGTGAAATACGGTCCGTAGCTAGCAGGCCGGGCCATAATTAGGCAGCCTGGGCCCAAAGCGAAATGTAGCCAGCTCTTCGCCTTACCGGCATCTCTTTTGTGGCGCTTTTCTGGTAGCATGAACTATAAATCAAAGACAGTTTACTGACCGCGTAGCGAAATGATGCATTATATGGCCAAGGAATTGTATAGGTAACTTCCGCCAACCAAATCAACCACCTAAGCAACCAATCTGAAAAAGATATCTAGATAACTCGGATGCTTATGTATTACCTACCATAATGTACCATAGAGTAACCCCAAGATGGCCAAAGCTTTTAGCAACAATGATAGCTTTCAGGGATTTTCTTCAATTCTACTTGGGCAATATACGAGCCCAGGCTCGTATATCCAAGCTCATCTCTATTATAAACCGGGTCAAATGCGTATGTCGAGTGTACTTTTATTTTTCGTTGCAACATCTCATTCCCCCTCCCCCAACGTCATCACTACCGACCAAGATGGACCGCTGGCTCCACCGTTGTCTGCGTTCATGCTGTCTAATGTAAAATCGATGAGTGTCATTTTGCCATTATTTCCAAGGGGTTTCTATGTTCTGTTATTTTGTCCGCATGCAGATATTGCAATGAAATTCGGCCAACTGCCTGCTAAAACTTCTAAATGCTGTTTTACAACTTCACTCTGATCAAATTACTCGTTGGAAAGCCGTAAATCCCCTACAGCTATATAACACAACATGCAGACAAGATAGATATCTTTCGCGATTATTCTGAATCTTGAAAAGGATCCTCCTAATCCTTTGCAAGACAAATAAGGAAAAAAATAGACGACAGCAAGTGCTTGGGTTTGAAAGTCCAAGTGAAGAACAGGTGCATAGAAGTTGCAGCGGAAGCAAAGAGAGGGTGCGTATGAACAATGAATTACCTCCTGCAGAGAAGGATGTCGAATAGAGCTCCTCATATACCGGATGCGCACTAAAAAATAAAAATTAGGCTGTCTTGGAGCAGTTACAGTTGTTTCCCGCATTTCCGCATTCGCTTACCTTTGTGAAAAATATATCGATAAACAAAATTATCCAAGTCTATTTACTTATATATCTGCTCATCAACTTCATATCTGCTAACTGGTTCCATTTAGTTGTACAATATTTTGAATAACATGCAATATGATTGGATCTCACTAATGACGTCATTCAAATATGCCTGTGTATTGTATATCACCCGGTTCGAAAATGTGATCAGGTGGGACCCAATTCTACTTTTGAATTCGTACATGATGAGAATTGAGGATGATTGAGGATTCGACATGTTCGTGAGGCGTATAGGTGTTGCTTTGTAAATTAAAAAAATATATTGGGTGAAAAGTGGTACTGGATTGATGTAGGTATAATATGTGGCTGTTTAATACGCGCACCGGAGGGAAAGGGGGGCTGAATCCGCCCAGCTCACCTATTTTTTTACGTCTCATTAATGCATCTCTCATTAATGCATAATGCATCTCATTAACGGGCGGCGATTTTGTAATGCAATCTTGCGACTTTGTTATACTTGATAAGCGCATCCTACGCAACACAAAATCGAAATCCGTCAATAAATATAGAAACTACAGAGGTGTCAAATCGACTGACCGGGCGGCGGAAGGTGAGCGTTCAAGGTCACAAATGCTCCGTCGATACGGTGGAGCGGCGGTGCGGTGAGGCAGCCGATCACGATTTTATTTCACCCTGAAGGCCTAGGGTCATGAAGTTTGTACTCAAACAAGTTCACTACATCCGTAATCTACCCTCCAAACTTTACGCTTATGGTTCCAATAGTTTCCGAAATAATAGGGGCATGGGCCGAATCCTCCTTCCCCCACCGGTGCACGTTATGTGAGAGGCCCTCCTGCTCGTGTGTTAATCAACCCTGTCCTCGACTATGTTTGCATGCTAGATTTATGCCACTTGATATGCTCATAGGAAGAGCATGCCACTTGATGCCACTTAATATGCCACTTGATATGCTCATTGATGTGATGTTCAAGATAGTGGTTAAAAGACAACCACACGTCTAGAAGCCACGTCGGAGGAGCGAACACCCTCCATGTGAGGCAGGCACATGCATCCAGTTCTCTCCCCCCCGTATCTGCCCATGATTCCTGCATCCGCAAGCCAGCAGCTGGCCGCGTTCAGGCTATCACAGTTTTCTCCTTTCTCAGGAGAACCAGACCGCTAGCCGACGCAGACGAACTTGCGTTTCTGGTGGCGAGAATCCAAGAAGACAGCACCGAATTTTCCCTGCTGGTGGAAAACCTTTCTGTGTCGATCACCAGGCAGGTTCAGACACTGGCGGATCTAGCCCACCGGTTTGGGGGGGCCAACTTTCGGTTTTCGGCGTCAGCCCCCCCCCCCCTCGCCCCAGTGGCGTACTTAGGAATTGCATCAGAGGAGGGGTCGAAGGGATTTGTAGGGTGCCCATTCTCCCACTATTTTTGGTTAAAAGCATCGGATTTCTACCACTATTTGTCAAATGGACACATTTTTTACAATAATAATTAATGACAACATAATTTCCTGTGTAGGGGCCCCAGCCTACCTCCACCGCTTCTAAGTTACGGAATTTTTGTTCTTGTTTACCAAAACGTTCACGTTCACGTTCAACGTCTTGTACCACGTCAACGTTCGTGCACGTGTACACACTGGCAGATCCGATTTTGTCAACTCTTGCTGTAAGCAGAACTTGAGCAGCATAGAACCCTCGATGTGTGTCAGAATGTACTATGCTACCATATTGGCTTCCAAACAATTATAAAAAATACCTTTAAAATTGGAGATTCTTTCATCAAGACAATATTTTTTAACCTCGGCAAAGGTTACTGCATTTTCATTCAGTTTACTTCTGTTGGTTTCGGGGGGCCAAAAGACACTATGGCCCCCCTTTTAAGCGCTTCGGGGGGCCATGGCCGGAATGGCCCCTCCCTGGATCCGCTAGTGAATGTAGCCTGTCTCTTCATCTTAGCAACCCCAACACCAACATACGAAACATGCTGCTCAACTGGGCTCAACTGGTCACTCGCACGAAACATCCTGTTCAAATTCCGCTTTCGAAATCTGGCTCACTGGGTCCGCTTGCCCGTTACTGGCTAAACAAACTTCATGAACCTATCTGACGAAGGAATAAGGAAACTGCTGATTTCGTCATCTCTTGCTGTAAGCAGAACTTCAACAGCATAGAACCCTCGATGTGTCAGAACCTACTATGCTACCATATTGGGCTTCCAAACAATCATAACAAAATACCTTTAACATTGGAGATTATTTCACCCGGAAAGCTATTTTTTAACCTCAGCAAAGGTTACTGCATTTTAATTTAGTTTACTTTTCTTGGTTTGTGGGGGGGGGGGCGGCAAAAGACACTACGACCCCCCCCCTTTGAAGCGCTTGGGGTGGGGGCATGGCCGGAATTCCCCCCCCCCCTGGATCCGCCAGTGGGTTCAGATATTGTCACGGCCCAGACGCCCAATTTCGTGGCCCTTTATTGACGCGCTGGGGCATTGGTTAGCGTGATCGCGAGCGGCCTTCCTGGAAGCCACATTTCCCCGCCAGCAGCTCGGAGATCAGAAGCCGTTCCAGTTGCTCATGTGAATGCACTCCGAACTGGATACAGCAGGAGATTCCCCAAACGTCGGTGAGCTGTTGAAGACTCAACAGCTACGGCAGGCAACTTGGGCGGTATTATCGCTGCTGTCAGAGGAAGCTCCTCTGGACCAACTGGCTACCGCAGCTGACATTCACAGAAGCCTCGGCTTCAGGCCTGATGTCAGCAATGGCAGCAGGATACTCAGCAGCGCAGACGGTGCTAGTCGGCGCAGTGTCTCTGGACACCAGTACAGGGTATAGTCGCGACGTTAACGATGGCGGTCAGTCACCTGGAAACCGTCCTGAGTGACAGATCACCAGAGTGAACGGGCGGACATCACTAGCTCCAGGGCCCTCGGCGGAGCCATCGACGGGGCCATCGGCGGGGCCATCGGCGGGGTCATCGGCGAGGCCATCGGTGGGACCATCGGCGAGGCCATCGGCACTCCCTGTCCGATCACAGCCCGTAGTTTCATGATTTTTGCTGCATGCCCATTTGCATATCATATTGAGGGAAGGGGAAAATTAACAATTGGAGAGACAAAGTTTAACATAGGGGGGGGGCACATGCCCCTTCAAAAGCATACAAAACAACACCCTTGGCTAGGCGTCATGAGCGGACATAATACCGGTGGCGCCGCTCTGGTGGTGGGCTTGTGAAGGAACACCACCAGAGTTGGCTTGCTATGATTAATGCCATATTCTAGTTTCTAAAGTAGGTCCAAGTATGTTCCAGCGGTCAAATCTGAACAACATTGAAACCAGCTCTCTCATGATGTGCAATCCGTTTCATTAGATAATCATTTCACCCTGTCACTTTGCCCTCAAAATGAAATTGGAGCAATTGGCCACTCAACGTCTGGTAATATAACGCGTCATACATCTTCTGTGCAATGCGCTGACGATTTCCAATGTTCTTGACTAGACGAAAATCGAGCGGGCTACATTTTGATATTATCTTGAATAGCTTCCATGAAGCTATTCCCTTTCATTATTGCATTCAAATCCAGGATTTCTATCCCATTATCACATTGTATTCCTTTAAATTGTATAGGTATCAGATGTTCTACATTAGCGAATTGATTTGCAATGGTCTCAAATATACCGGCATAAAATCAGCTGCCTTCTGATGCCATACTCGACTACTTTTTATAAATACCTAACCTTGTTATTTTCACATTTCACATGAAGCTTTCAGGCATTGTTAAGGTTCTGGCATGGCTCGGTACGCGTCAAGCGCCTACATTTGCAGCCCAGAGGATCCGTAGGGCCGCTGAGCGGCGGCACGGCAAACAATAATTTTTTCCAGCATTGATCAATAACAAGCAACATCGGCTCTGTCATGCCAAAATTGTGTACCCGAAATTCACGGTTGTAAATGCATTATTGCCATTCAATGCCCATAAGCGTAATGTTCTTAGACAACATCGAGGGAACCTGTCGGCCTCCATTCCAATGGTGGCGGAAATCATGTCAGGCACATCACCTATCGTTTCAAATATGAAAATCTGCATCTAACTTTGGAGTTGGAGTTGGGGCCCGTTAACGTTCAGGGAATTGTTTCGTGCCCCGCCACATCGTGAATGGCGGGCGGTCGGCGGCGGTCCACGAGCCGCGGGCGACGACGCCGGCGGCCTGCTATTTATCGTCGATGAAGAAGAAAAATACTTCCAAAATACTTGTATATATGTATATATATATATATATATATATATATATATGTGTGTGTGTGTGTGTGTGTGTGTGTTTGTGTGTATGTATGTATACATTTCTCTCAATTATGTGGAAATGTGTTGTGCGAGCAACTTTTCATGTTGAAGAAAAAAATCCCACATCAGAAGCCACCCAGAACCGTTCTGAGATGAGGTCACGTAGCCAGGGAACTAGCCCTTTTCATGAACTAGATCCCTAGTCAAGCATAATCTAATTCATCCAAGAAGTCACTGTTAGGCGTCAGCCGCAATGTTAATGCTGACATCGGGGGATCTCCAGTAAAGATAGAAAACAGGTAGGTTCCTTGCTATTCAAGAACTCTAAAATATGCGCCCGCGATATATATATGTATATATATATATATGTATATATATAGATATGTATATAACTGTCGTAAGCTCTATTTAACTTCGTGATTATATTTTCTACCATATTTTGTATGTTATGTGGAAGAACTCAGAGACAAATTAGAGATAAAGGTTCTCTTGTTTTTAGGTTTATGTTCATCGGTTTTGTTTGCTACCCCTCGAAAAGTTTTGGATAGCCAGAAAACAGAGGTGGGTTCACGGGCTTCATTAATATCAGATTTTATAAGAAGACTTAATCCGATCTGAATATTTTGAAGACGAGCTTCCGTTAGACTGTGCAAACTATCCGTGACATCAGCGTTAAAACCAATAAGCTCTATAATTGGCAATTTCATAGTAAGCGCATCTCAACGTTTCTCCCGTCATGTGCTAAGCATCATTCCAAATGCTACAAAACATGATGACAAATAATGTCTGTTCAAATGGTCGGAGAAATGCCTTCTTCGGAAGACTTTGGATGAGTTTGCATTGATAGTTAATGATGAGTAACCATAGAATAAGCGGACAATATGCTGTATTCTACCACAAATTTATTGATAATAACTCAATGTATCTCAATGTCTCGCTCTAATCACTCAGATTTAGATTACGTTTAGTTAGGAGATTGATATTCCGTGTTTACCACTACTGTCACAACATCTGGTTCACAGGGGATTAATTTCTGGCTTGAAGCCTCTGGCATCTGGTGTCATTTTATTCAAATTGCTTTTTATACAGTCAATAAAACTATCGGATGCGTTTGAAATCGGCAGCGAAACGAAGGGCTAAGTTTAAGTTATGCGACTCCGTTCCTTACTCCGTTTTAACACATGGTTAATACATTGCACCAATGACCTCGTGTGATAAAGCACTGTATTCAACATGATCTCGGGTTCCAAAAAATCCACTTTTCCGATACAAAGTTCGGATTTAGTTATTTTCCAGCTAGCAGTTGCCTCTGTATTCCAGTGCCTAGCAACAGTTGGTGAGAATCTCTGCCGGTAGTGAGCTATCATCCAAACCACTATGCTTTGGCTTCAGCCAGACAGATTTGTGTCCTGAGAAGCTCCCGGATGCATCTCTACGTGCTACTCGATGCTGAACACAAATACAAACACAAAACGGAACTTCTGAGAGTTTCTGCCGATCGAAAGGCAACTATTTCAGTCATTCAGAAGCACGTACAGCATGCCTCGCTGGAGCAAAAACCGAACAATAAATAAGTAGATCAAATCTTTCGTCTAAGTGAAGGGACATGGGCAACCCGGTTTACATTTCGAGCACGACTGGTGTATTACTAAGTGCTCTTACAGGTTTAATTTGGCGGGCACAAAACCGCAGCTACCGTTAGACATTATTACCGTGCATGTGTGCGTTAGAGTGCTAGGGTTAGGAGCGGCTTGAGCCCGGACTTATCCTGTATCCTTGCCGTGATGCGCGGCGGATGGCGCGGCAGCGGCCGCTGGCAGCACTCACATGGCGGAGGTGTAGCAGGTAGACGGGCGCGTGCCACACTGAGCGGCGGTCGGCCGGCCAGCAGAAAGCGGCCTCGTCGGGCGTGGTCGGCCACTGGACGACTGGGAGCACGGCCGCCGGCAAGGACGGAGATGGCCGCAGAGCACCATTGACACACACGCTTCCTTCCCACCAGCCACACACCCGGAACTGGCGGAACACAGGCACGCCTCCTCCCCTCAGGCTGCACACAGGGAATCATCGGAACACACACGTTCCTCTCCACAAGCCATGCACCCAGCACTGTCGGATCACACAGGCTTCCTCCTCGCAGGCTGCACACAGGGAATCATCGGAACACACGCGTTCCTGTCCACCAGCCATGCACTCAGAACTGTTGGAACACACACGTTCTTCTCCACCAGCCATGCATCCGGGACTGTCGGAATACACACGTGTCCTCTCTGCGACCCATGCATCCAGAACTGTCGGAACACACACGTTCCTCTTCACCAGCCATGCACCAAGAACAATTGGAACACACACGTTTTCCTCCATTAGCCATGCATCCGGGACTGTCGGAACACACACACTTCCTCTCCACCAGCCATGCACTCAGAACTATCGGAACACACATGTTTTAGTTCCATCAGCTATGCACCCACAACTGTCGGAACACACACGTTTACTTTCTTCAGCCATGCACCCAGAACTGTCGGAACACACGCGTTTCCTCTCCACCAACCATACACCCAGAACTGTTGGAACACACACGTGTTCATTCTACGAGCCATGCACCCACAACTGTCGGAACACACACGTTTCCTTTCCACCATCCATGCATCCAGAACTGTCGGAACAGAAACGTTTCCTCTCACAGATCTTCCACATCCAGCGAACTGTCGAGACAGCTGCGGGCACATATGGGTGAAGAGAACTAGAAAGTGAGGGCGAGTCTGTGACACAAGTATGGGCAATGACCTGGGTACGTTCGATATGTCGCAGTACGCCAACTAGCAGCACTTTCGTTTGGTTATTTCTTCTTCTTCTTCTTCTTTTTTTTTTGGGGGGGGGGGGGGGGGGGAGTGAGGGGATCGCGATCTTGTTGATGGCATATGCTAGGGATTTCTGAAGCACAGTATTTTAGACTGACTGGCATGTTTCTCGCGAGGCAAATTATGCAAGTTTTACCTGTTGGCTGCTGTGGGCGGCCGGCTGTGCCTGGATGTCAATAACCTGGTCGACACCGGTCACGCCCGTCGAACATCTGCCAGCCGGCTGGTGACGCTGCAATCACACTGCGACATCAGCATGGCTGCAGTGAAAGTCAGGCTGATCATGTTTCTCATCTGACCCCGCTTCTTCCCAGCAGGCGTCGTATGGTGGTAAAAGCCAAGCATTGCTTTGCACTTTCCATGCTACCTGGGTGTTCTCTGAGTTGGAGAGAGCAGACTCGTACAGAAGGTCGCTTAGTAGCCGACATGTTGCAATTGAAATTGAAGGCTTGGTGTAAGAATCCCACTGGTGGCTGGATAAGTTGGTATCTTAAGTAATTGACAGGCGTCACTCGATGAGCTGAGCAGCTCAATGTGTCCTGAACAGCTCAATTCTATTTTTCTGACTATATAATTGATTTTACCCCCTGAAGCTTTTTTCTACATCGTCCATACCGTTTCAGGTCATATATTGTTTGTGGACATCGATCGTTGTTTCTATTACGAGCCAGGATGAAGCCCGAGCGAGTCTACTCCCCTGTATCTAGACAGAAGTTCATCCGAGCGACCCGACCCAGCTGAACCCGACCGTCGCACTTCATAAGCTTGAATAATTATTTTAATACAGCGCTTCAAGTTGTAATTCCTCCACTCATATTTAAACCAGCTCTTCTCATTTTGATGTTCAGCAGCTTTCAGAACAATCTTATTTTTAAAGTATGCGCATATTTTGCTCAAATAAATGTTGCTCAAATATCTTGCTCATATGTCATCATTCCACGCGACCTGGCTCCCCGAATCGGGCGACTGTGGGACCTTGCACACAATGCAAATCAGGTGGAGATTATATTTCCATTTGTTAACTTACTGAAGAGGGCTGATGCCGAAACGTCTACATCTGAACATATAACCTCCACTTTATATGTATTGTGTACCATTGCTCTAATTAGTAATTGTCATTATGAATAAATCATATATATGTATATATATATATATATATATTACTCAGCTATCTCGGACGTTTCGCCACACATATTGTAGCTTTTTCAATAACTGCCATATTCTCTATATATCTCAAATTTTTGTTCGAGATCAGGTCATTGACCTGAGGTGACGGCCAATTTTGGCCCATTATGGTCCAATTTTCCTATTTTGCTATATGCATGCATTTCTAACATCAATTTTAGCTTGGTATGCATGCAGAAGCATCAGGAGACGCCCATCATCCAATGTGTTAATGAAGTGCGCAGTATGGCCTAAGCCTAGTTAGACGCGGCTGTTTTATGGTTTAATTCGAGTTTTCATGGCCTAAATGGTGCCAAATTTGCATTGCACGACCTAAACTACCATAAGATGCTGATATTTGACGATTCGATTGTTGAAAAATCGAACTTTGTTCTGAAAAAAGAAATCCAACGTTTTAATTCCCAAAATTATCCAATAATACACCATGCGACCATTTTCGGACCCAATTCGTCGAGAGCTTTCCGAAAGTATCCCGTTTGTTTTCGTACAAAGCTTAGTTTGAAGTTAAACTGGGGTCTTTAAGGCCTCTTCCAAAGACAGGGGGTGAGGACCTGGCCGGAGAGAGGCGCGGATTAATTCCTGAATTCCTTCATTTCCGAGAAAATTGAACGCAATAACTCGCATGTCTATGCTGGCTATCAGGAGAGCGCAGTTGTGGTGAATCAAAGCTTCCTTTTACGGGACGGTACCCGATGTTGTGCCTGCAGCTCAGGAACCCCATGCCCCGCCTCTCGCCTCGCTCGTCCAACTCCCCTAATGACGCCATCTTCTGGTGAACATATTCGATTCTATCAGGCATGACGTCACCTCAATCGTCATATAACGCTGCCCACAAACTGGCGAAGAGTTCCATCCAGTTTGGTGGCGGACTGATCTCATCCGAATAAAAACCCAGAGATGGATGTCGTCCCACGCGCGTTTGTCACAAGCACACGCACACATCAGCGCGTCACCGTTTCATAAATTTGATGATACATGGGTTCTTTGCATTTTTTTTCATTGATGAAGTCTTGTCAAACCCACTGAGCTCTGGCATCGTTTCTGCAGTCATGTTCAATGCGTTTTTCACTGGTAGTCATGGATCTGCATAGAAGCTTGATGAACGTTTTTGTATCTAAGATTGTTGCCAAAATTTGTCGTCTTGAATTCAAATTTGGCAAGCCGCCTCTTAGCCCAGTTAACTAACTAAATTGCATGCGCTGTTGCTGACCATTGTATATCAAGCTTCATTACGTTCTAAGATATTTTTACCTTCCAGACTTAGTTTAATGCCCCTCACTCGAAGATCGTGCTTCTCGGACCCACACTTTTGATTACCTGGTCCGCTTACGATACACGTCATGAGGTTAGGTGAAGTCGACCGATTGCTTAACGAGTTAAGATCAACATATTGCAGGCATGTAGATTCGTTAGGTTACAGAATTTGGTAGAGTTGTGCTAATTGCGTTGCTGGTCTCATCTTGGTTTAGTGTATATCTTGGGTGAATCTGAGGAGACACAATTGTTGGCAAGTATTGGCGTTTGATCTGGCGTGGAAGGTAACCGGATGACCCACACACAAGGAAAATCGGCGAAACAAGAACAAGGCAAGCGAACACAGCTCAGCACGTTTGTTTTTATTCCGCGCTTCGTGCGCAATTTAGGCGTAATGGATGTAACGAGGAGTGATTTTTGTTCTGCATTTGTGCGCTAAGGCTGGAGACCACCCACCAAACTAGGGCTGGGGGTGTGGTTCGGATCCGACTATTGTTCACCTTGAATATGGAAAGTGACAATGCATTAACAAGGTACCAAATCAAGAGGGGTTCGAAAGATGTTTACTGGGCAAGGGCATGCATACGCTAGCGACTAAGCAACAACTGCATCAAATCTGGTGAAAAAAGATCATTTGGAAGCAATTTATTTGCGTGCAACTCCCGAGCGTTGATGTTAACAATTAATTCCGCACAATACCATGGGCTAATATTCACTTTCACACACAATTTGAGGGTGCGCGCCCCCTGTTGCTGTTCTTACACCCCTGCAACAGTCGTTTGCTTGGTGTTGACGTGCCCTTTACCGTACCCAATGCCATAGCATGAACTCACTGCCCTATGCGTCTCCGTATCCAGTTGGCAGCGACAAAAGGAGCGCGGCGGCGTCAGGGAAATCCCCATTCGGGCGACATGTGGGTGGTGCACTCGCGATACAGGAGAGCACTGGGTTTGCCCGGTATCGGCTTCTGCAGAGAAGTGGGCCAGCCCGCCTCTGCGTGAGCGTGCTCCACCTGACCGCCGATAACGAGACACCCCCGTCGTCTATCGGATCAACTGCCTCGCTAGATCGTCACGGGGCTCTCCGGAATTTCGCACGGCTCTCACAGGCTCCGCCGCGGTCCGACCAGCGTCATTCAGGCTCGAGACTCGAGGCCATCGGTCTGCTGCCGGACTCCAGTTGGCTGTTCATCTCGCGACCTCCAGACACACCCAGCTTCCCAACAGGTCAGCCGGCGGGCAGCGGCGTGGGAGCGATGTACGCGCCAGTGACAGGACACGTGACTGCTAATTGGGACTGAGGGACGCTCCAACAGCGGAGTCTTGCCGGTGATTAACGCGCGCGAGTCGCCGCCATAGGCACTGGAAGTTATCACGGTGTTATGGCAGGGAGGAGACGGCTCGTTGGAAAATACAGAAAACGTCAGCGGACTAAGAGATATACCCTGGTATACCTAAATGGAATTATCTAACGACCATCACAAATGTCACGAATCCAGTTCGGTTCCATTTCTGTACCCAAACTGGTGTGTGACTACATAAACAATTGTGGAACAACTTCGCGCTTATGTTGTATTGTTGCAGCATGGTAAGAAGCACTGCATGGACGAGAAAACATCGGGGCAATTTTTACGGATTAATTAATATTAAAACCCAGATTTTGCAGTAGCTTCGACTAGTATTATGTCGGTTGAATATCAGATATGGTATCCATGTTGGGAGCGTGATAATAAGTGTTGATCGGTGAAACAACATTTTAACTGTTGATGAACAATACGTGGACTGACTTCCGTGATAACCGGTGCGACTGATTTGGTAGGGTCGCTGAGGCCAGTAGCTTTAGGTAAGGATATGACAACTAGAAGTAGAACAGGCTTCCATTCCCGTAGTACAAGTCCGGTAGTTCAACTTCAGTTAACAATGCCAAATATAATGTATGCCAAGCCTTCGAAGCATCTCAGCAGTAATGCACTGGTCTAATGCTGTCATTACCATCGGAGCTTGTCGACCTTATTTTGGAAATTATTCTTCACCGTACGTCAATTGGGACTGGTTATACGTTGGATGAGATTGTGGCCAATTGCAACAATCTCACAGTTATACCGAGTCTGGACCCCTAGGTCCTGTACCCCTAGATCCATACTGACAATAGCTCTAGCACCCACATTGAAAAATATGGACTGAGCAAATCTAGATATGAGCATTCGGGTTTGTAGGCTTGTCTTTTAGCGACCATTAAGAGGCTCGGGGCAGTGGCATGCTCCTGAATGGTCGGCATCATACATTTATAATGTTCGGCTGTATGCGTTAGCGACTGCCCCTGTGCAAAGCCGAGCGTGTGTAGGTCACGATGCTGCTCTTATGTAGGCCACGATTCTCATCAGCTAAACGCCACGCTGGCGGTGCATCAGGAGTAGTGTGTCAGCGGAAGCTGGTGGTGCATCAGGAGTAGTACATCAACGGAAACTAGTGTTGCATCAGGAGTAGTATGGCAGCGGAAGCTGGTGGTGCATCATGAATAGTGTGTCAGGGGGAGCTAATTGTGCATCATGAGTAGTACATCAGCGGAAGCTGGTGGTGCATCAGGAGTAGTGTGTCAGGGGGAGCTAATTGTGCATTAGGAGTAGTGTGTCAGCGGAAGCTGGCAGTGTATCTGGGTTTCTAAGATTAACTTTATTTTCTGAACTCAGTTCAGTCATGAGCCGTGGGTCTGGCACAAACGCATTACATAAGAGAAATAGCTCCGTCACGAAGATTGAAGTATACTTAGAAGTTAACCTTGGACAGTCTAAAAGTCCGTACTTTTTTCTCCCCCTCCTCTATCCTTGACACCGTGGTGATAGGAACATGGAAGGCAGGAATTCATGTTCCCAATTCTCGCAATCTTAACGAGGGGTGCGAGATCAGGAAGCAGGACGCATATGGGGCAGCTGCCTCCAACTTTGGAACTAGGTGAGGGGATGGGTGGGGACAGCGTTCCCTCATCTTCTATTGCAGTGGGGAAATATATATTCAAAATAGAATACCTATTCAAGTGACAACATTCGTCCAGTCACTCAGGATATACCATTTTAAAACTATTTCCTGGTGTTCCAGCCTGAGTTATCAAATGATCCGAAGACCACTTAAATATAGGTAGGTCAGATTGATTCGATAATAGGTTCAGTTCATTAAATTGATCATGCACAGCAGAGAGGAGAAATATTTACCTTCTGCCCGTGCAATTTCCTATCAGATATTCCAACTTCAATTTAACTTGGTGTGGCTAAAGATTCTTGAGCAATGGTTGGTTATTCTTATGGTGTCGGTCTTTAAAGCCATTGATCCGATCGACGAAATCGAGCAGACAATTTTAAATGACGGTCCGAATTCGAGCCGACACCCTGAAGGAGACGGCCCAAATTCGATCACCGTGGACGTGGCGCTGTCGCTGTGTTTGTGCTGATGTAAAATTCATAATTCCTAGTCGCTGATCTGAGTGACTCAAAATAGTTGCCATCATTACCAGTAAAACCAGGTCACGTCTGGCGAAAGCCACTTAAGGTGATCGTTTGGCACGTTCATCTAGATTGGTTCATGATGACTTGTCTTTGCGACCATCCTGACATGGCGGGTAGAGTCGCTTTGACCATTCATCCACCCTGAAAATTTCGTCTTACTGAACCTATTCCGCACTGTGCGTTTCAAACGGAATCGTTTCGCCGCTTGTATTAAGCCTCTAATGGTAATGCGCATACATTGGACAAAAATATGCACAAGAGATCGTTTCTGGACTGCAGCTTCTCACAGCACTCTGCGACACCTAACACTCGCCCGGTCAGCCCGCGATGGCAGTTTCGACTGGGAGTCCGTTTCTACCCCCTCCTCACTCTCCAATTAGAGAACGGTGCGCGGGAGGAAACAAATAAACAACGGAGTCCACCTTCGTCTTTAGCTCTACATGTAGATCCCACATCACATACACTTTTGGCCATATGTCAATTGTTAAGGTCTGCTAAGGCCGGGGCTTAAGTGGGCCAAGGTCACGTCTGAAATACATTACGGCTATGAGGTTTCCTACGAAACATCAACTAAACCCCAACTGAACTGAAATTCAGCTTCTTGCTTCGGAAAAATATATTATGTCATTTAGATGTGATTTTGAGGTTTGGGTCAGGCCACCAGTTCACCTGGGGTCATTGACCCCAGATAACCTCGGGTGATCTTTTGTCTTTGAGGTAGGGTAGGGTAGGGTAGGGTAGGGTATTTGTTAACGCTGAAGTTGAAATTAGCGGCCAGCTTTACCCCAGAGAAGCACACGTTTGTCATTTTTACCTTCGGAACACCCAATGTCAAAAGTTGTTCCTACGCGGCAAGGCGCTATGCTGGACTATGACCTGACCCTAATGGGTCAGGTTTTGGGTCAACTTATCATATTATCCGTTGAGTAGATGACCACTGAAGAAACAAGGAGTTTCAAAATCTTGCTGAAAGTCGCTCAAATTTGCGCAAATTGATGAAAATGTTCCAAAGTTAATATCCAGAGAAAACGAAAGATACACGTTGTTGCCTTTGGCATATACTAGGACTCCCGTAGGTTTCAAAGTAATCCTGTTTGTGATTTGCTACAAATCGACATATTGGTAAGGGGGCATATAATGTTAAAGGGTTAATATAATTTTAAACATTTCATGAACAGCGCTTCAGAACACTATTTTGTAGTACCCAGGGGTAAAATTAGGCGCCTAGTTCAGCCTTAGCGTGAACATTAACCATGTAGTTACTCGTAACTCAACAAAGATATTCTGACGTCAAGCTACGTCATTGATCTAGGATAACCTTGGAAATGTAGTTATTTGAGTTGTCTGCCACCCTGCCACATCCAGCATTGATGACTTGAGGGAGGTAAGATTTATACATTGTCGATAACTCGCGATTTTGGGGGAGAAAACGATCCGCGATGCTCCCTTTTATTCCATCATAGATCAGTGACCTGACATGCAATCTTCAATTTTTACACCATATGATCGGCAAAGGATGCGCTATAGCCTATTCCAAGCTCGTACCTTGTTTTGATAATTTGGCAGAACACTGACCCCACAAATAACCTTGGGTTCACGACTTCCCTGATGACAATCATGGATGGTGGCCGGGATTTATAAGCCCGCTGGGTCTCGCCCTTTCCGTATGGGAGAGACATCCGCTGAAATAATCTCCTCTCTCCCTCCCTTCGTCTCTTCCTCCTTCGATGCAATACTGACATTCTTGAAATTGAATTCTACATGATTCTATATAGTTTAAGTTTGTTCTACACGCCAGCTCAATGATCAGTGAAGTGGCGAATTAAACAAATGAGAAAGGGGGCCTAGAGGAAACAAAGGGCGCCCGGTCCGCATGACAGGTGAGCCAGATCAGTCCAAAGGCACCGAGTGACCGGACCACAGGGGCGCTAATCTCGAGAGTACCTTCAACCTTGACTTGACCTTGACTGACAACCAACCAAAGTGTGCTAATCCCAGCACAAGACGATTCCCTGGCCTTCGGCGGGACCTCGAATTTATTTCCAATTATAATTTCCAAGTTCCAAGTGTTTCCAATTGCTCCAAAGGCACCAAGTGGCTTCCGTGTAGGACCCTAAAGCATGGTAGTATGTATGTATGTATGTATGTGTGTATATATGTATGCATGCATGTATGTATGTATGTATGTATGTATGTATGCATGTGTGTATGTATGCATGCATGTATTGTGCGATTGTAGTAGCATAGAAACATGCCTTACCAATTACCTTGCCGAAGCAAGGACAGGTCAAGACATTTTAATGCAACGGAGTATTCATCTGGTGGGCGGGGCACCATTTCCATAGAGGAAGGGGGAACGCTACCAATTTAGAAAAATAAATTGGGTAAACTCCAACCTCACTAAGAGGCTCAGATTTTCCAGCGAGGTAGCATTAACGAGAGAGGACGAGGAGAGGCTGCAGTCGACCATTGCTGTGCGGACGCCGTTCTGGGAGATATACCTTCAGTGGCCTTCTGGATCCCAGAACATGTTGTTGAACAATTGTATTGAAGAGAACAATTGTATTGAATATATAGTCGCCCCGGTAGCTCAGTTGGTTAGAGCGCTGGCCTGCACTGGTCTCCCTGTCCTGGCAACACAGGGTTCGAGCCGCTTCACGCGCTCGTATTTAGCCCCCGGCTGGGAGGGTCAGTTGGCAGCTGGCCCGATAAGGCCGGGGACGAACTACCGGGCGGCCGTGTCGGTGCATTGACGGCACGTTAAACTTTCGATCCAAATTCTGCCGTTGAACTGGAATTCATGGATCGGGTGATGGGGCCAGGGTTCACGCAACAAGCTCTGCTTAGCAATAGAACCCTGGTTCATAAAGTCACCCCAGCAATAACTCGGATTAAATTTATTTAAAAAAAAAAAAAAAAGAAAAAAAAAAGAGACGACGGCGACAAATTATGTCTAAGAAGAAGCATTTGGTTGGGATTTACAAATATACCTCTAAGATTATTATAATTCCAGATGATTGGGGGAATTTCCCTCCCCGAGTTAACATGTTAACATGTTAACATGACTCCTTGGATCTGTCACTTGGACCAAGTGAACGGGATGAAGCGACTTCAGCTTCAAATACCGCAAACAAGACGACGTTTGGTGTATTCCCAGCAGTGATACCGAATAGATCGTGCTGTGCACCCAGCCAGCAATTTCCTTTAAACCATTGGAAGTACAAAAGGAATTACAAGAAAAATGATGACCCTGTGTTCTAGCCGTACCTACATAACCTAACTGTCGGGTTACAGCGCTCAACTTTGAAGGTGCATTCTTTTAAGAAGCATAGTGTCTAGGGAGAGCAAACAGTTTCAATGAGCTCACCAAGTCGGGTGCTAAGTTCGTCTAAAAAAAACACCATGCCTAGGCATGGACTAAACATCTCTGATTCTCTGCTAGCGCATTCTCAGATTTCGAACATACGCCTCTAGTGTGTTGAGCATTCAGATCTCATTCAGCAAACGGTGCCAGCTGCAGATGCGCTAACAGATTCAAATGATTCATCTGTGTGAATGCTCGATAGCGTGTCTTGTTCGTGTTTCTCTTTCGTGCGCTCTATTGTCGTATGCATGTGTAGTACCTCATCGACCTCATGCGAATCGTGAAAGTCGTATTGACAGGGTAGATACCAAGTCTGTGGTGAGCTTACTGAACGGTGAGACAGCAAACGATGAAATTTTGGCGCACTTTTGAGAGCTTCGAACTCACCAACCCACTATGATAAGTCCTCCAAATGGTGTTGCCGGCTCACCTGTTCCAAATCCGTCCATTGCATTAGGTCCTCAATTGAAGATGAAGAAAGCTGCATCAGCCGATATCCATGCACATGAGTTCTTCGTGAGCACATGTCTGCCGGTGATTTCCTGTACGGACATGCCCGCGAGGTGAAGTAATGCAGGTACCTGAACCAGTCTGACCTGCTGGGACCCGGCGGATGTTTGACACCTCTGTGACAATGATAAATTAACGGTGCAGACTGGAGCCAGCACGATACACCTATTACGATGGCTGACCTTGATCACACGATTGATTGTTTTGATGTTGCAGGGGCTATGTCGCAGCCGATGACAAACAACGGTGGCCAAGTGCCAAACAAGCCCAACCATTTCCGCAAATACAACCTGGTGCCGACTCAGTTTGCAAACCTGGGCAAATCCGAGCGTCACACCGGCGAACGGAGATTTGCCTACTGCAAAATCGAGGGCCCGAAGCGGCCTGGCATCGTCTACATACCCGGATATTTCTCCAAAATGTACATTGCCAAAGCCAACGTCATCGAGCACTTCTGCATCAACAACGGATACCCGTTCCTCAAGTAAGCTTTGGCTTCCAGAGTGCTCAAGCCGCGAAACGTTGCCTGAAGCTGATTATTTCTAATCCCTGCATGTTCTAAAGTATGGACCCTCTGATGTCATCGAGTGTAGATATAGATCTAGTTTTGTGAAGCTGTACTATCTATATTTTATTAAAGACGGTAAGTCATATGTACCATACGTCGTCTTTGTGCTCACCATCCTAGGCACGGTTAGCAACACCGCTGATGGAAACATCTGTGTATACTCACTACTCAGCCCCGGGCCTGGTGAGCAAGGCCATACTGGCAAAGGACAAAGCCAGCACAAATCAGACAGCTTTACGAGAAAACTTGGGTGGGGAACGACACCGGACGTTGTCGCAACATGACTGGTTTGTGAAGCTTGGATCATTTTTATCAGATTTGTGGTTTGTCTGCCTTTCCTTACTTAAATTGTCCTTGGCACACATTTGTAGGGCGCACAAAATGCACTCTACATTAATGCAAATTGTCCTTAGGATTTACTCAATCACAGCCACCACATCAGGATTTTCCCTGCAATTACTAAGCGGTAACCGAAGCGACGCCCGCATTGACAGATATCGTCCCGACACCAGTCGGATATGTGCACCATTTGGCCCAGTGCCGGCGCACCAGTCACACGTATTGACAGATATCGTCCCGACACCAATCGAATGTGTGCACCATTTGGCCCAGTGCCGGCGCACCAGTCACACGTGACTAGCCACGCCCAGCTCGACAGACCGAGAGCGCACCACAGAATGTCTCCGCCACGGAAACGACGGCAGACACTGAGCAACGCCAGTGCACTAAGTACACTAAACACACTCAGCAACGCCAGTGCACTAAGTACACTAAACACACTCAGCAACGCCAGTGCACTAAGTACATTAAACACACTCAGCAACGCCAGTGCACTAAGTGCATTAAACGCACTCAGCAACGCCAGTGCGCTAAGTACATTAAACACACTCAGCAACGCCAGTGCACTAAGTGCATTAAACGCACTCAGCAACGCCAGTGCGCTAAGTACATTAAACACACTGAGCAACGCCAGTGCACTGGTGACAACCGCTCGCAGCCATGGTGAGCGCTATTTCTCACGCGGGACAACGGTCAGGCGGGGCCGTGAAGTATTCGCGGTGTGACCAGTCTCACCCGATCCAGTTCACAACCAGACGTCATAAAATACACACACCTCGCCAGCAGAAACCACACACCGGTTGGTGGTCAACGTCCGACAGAGCATGCTCCAGTAGGGCAGACAGGGCTGTGGCGAACGGCCACCTGGTGCGTTCCACGACAGATCGACCAATTTTTTTCCCAAGTTGCACACCCACTAAATTTGCATTTGGACCAAAATTGGTGTACTGGGTAGTCTTGTGTTCTGAAAGCGCCTGAACAAGTTTTAGCCCGATCCGACTCACGGTTTAGGAGTTATAGCATACGGCAATATTTTGAGGTCACACAACAAGGGTATCTTTGGCGATAGATATATCATCGATAATGAAGAGAAAGTGTGACATATTATGCATCTTTAAGAAGAAAATGATTAAAGAAAACACATCCGTGATAAAATATCAATATTTATCAGGTTTGACCTCGTGGCCCCATGACCTCATGACATCGTGACCTTATGTTACCCCTGGCCCATTGAAATTGATAAATTTGATGGCATAAGTACAAACGGGCATGATTTGGCTGTCACATAAAAAGCGGTTTGCTTTTAAATATCCAATATAGGCGTCCGTTCTCCATGGTTTCTATGATTTTCAGATTTTCTGAACAGGCAGATTTAGAGTAAGTTGTCTCCCATTGGAAAACTACGGGGATCGAACAATGAAAGAAAAAGGGGTGGTATGATAAAGTTTGCTTAACAAAAAAAATGTTAAAAGCTTATTGATGTAAGTATTATAGTTTGCCTTAATAAACTTCACAAATTTCAAGGTCACCCATTACCGATAGGTTGGGTATTGGCGTTTATGGGCAGATCGACTGCATCGGTCATGCAGCGCCCATATCATCGTCAGTCATACAATGGCATATGCACGAAGATAAGTTTACGAGACAACTGCATGTAAAGGGGTCGATGTACGTGTGACATCATGCCGTGCTACGATCCTCATTTGTCAGGTGTAAAAGCGAGTTAATGAGGGGCATAAATCACAGAAAACTTGATTTCTGGTTGGAAGCGGAAGAGCCGTCCCAATTGAACAATTGATAACTCGTCCCCTAATACTTCCCTGAGGGAGACAGAGGTACGGCCAAAGTGACGCCTTCGCTCATGGGTAACTCGGCTGCAGGCAATCAGTACGTGCCGCACTGACAGTGCAGCATGGCACCTTGAACACAGCGGACTGCCACCGCCGGTCCGAAGGTATTACCGATATGTCATCCATTGGCTTATCTACGTGTGAGAACGTAATTTTATTATCAAAATGCTTCATTATTCGGACTCACTCTGGGTAAAGCGAAAAGTATTTCAGCCAGTACTTCGAACTTTATTGACTTCTCGCGATTCCGAATAATTAAGCATTTTGATCATTGATATCCACCTGGGTAGAATTGTGCTTCCGCAGCGACGTAATTTTACTTCGGAACATCTGGTGGTCTGGTAATGGAAACATCTGACCGTGCTGCCCTCACAACAAGAAGTACAATTATGCCTTCATTCTACCTGTAGGCATCATTTGCATGGACGTGCAGTCGAATCTCTATCGTAATGCAAACAAAGGCGCATTGTCACGGTATACATAGCTTGTCCCGGGAAACATGAACATTTTCACAAGCTTCCTGTGGTTTCATTGTTAACGTTTTGGGCACTCCCTGTATATTGCACATTATTGTGCATTACTGCACTGCACTAAGCAGTGCACAATCGAACAATGATGGGATATAACAACGAAATAATCATCAGATGATAACTTCTTTTTCCAACTTACACATTTGTAGCTCTCCAATGTAGCTCTTGTAGCTTCCTTGGCAAGGGTTGAACATTTTATGATCACCATAGTGTCGTAGCTCACTTCCGTGTAGCGACGTAATTTTGCTTCAGAACATCTGGTGGTTACTTACAACACGTACTGAATGCCATCAAACATAACAATGATCCAGTCTAACTATATTCGACCATGCTAACATCACAACAAGAAGTGCAATTATGCTTTATTTCCACCTGCAGAGCATCATTTGTATGGACGAATAGTCGAACACCTATTGCAAGCCACTCTTTGCTGTCACAATGAATGTAGGCTGTGCCCGGAAACATCATTTTCACAACCTTCATGTGACTTCATTATTCATGTTCTTGGGACACTGCACATGTGGACATTCCGCATGGGACACTGCGCTGCACAATGGTACATATGTTAGGAATATGAAAGCAGATCAAACGGCGTCGATTTGGCTTTGATAACCAAATCGTTACAAACGGCGTCGATTTCGAAGTTCGTCGAAACCGAATTTTGGACGTGAACATGGAATCTGGGGCCGTGGGCACCTTGGGAATTGTCAAAACATTATCGGAAATTCCGAAAAAATGGAAGATTCTTGGCGTTGTATTTTTGCGCGATGGGTGAAATATGACGTTTTCAACCGTTTTCTATGATATCTGGCCACTGCAACACCTGGTAGGGCATCAAATCTGGTAATAAAAGCGGGGCAAACAGCTTAGATTTCCGGAAATGGATTTTAGGATAGGAAATATCAATTGACAGATGATTATAAGACGGCATCTGAAACATCTCGTCCTGGCGCATCGCGTGGATCGAATATATTTTTTTTGTTAAATCTGTAGAAGTATTTTTAACGAGTTATTTTTAAAATTGCATGCGCATTCAGAAATTTGTATAGCTTTGAATATAGCATATTTGAGGGACTTCTCAACAGGTACAGATAGCCAGCAGTCAACGGATCATATTTTATTTGATGGGAAGTCAGCTTTGAGGTCAAACATTTCCGCAAAATGAATTTTACACATTTGTCGATTTTGGCATGTTTTGTTCTTCTAAGCCTGCCAGAGTTCTGAATTTTGTTTGCATCAAGTTTCCCTTCGGTGTATACTTTCACCACGGATAATAGTAAACGGATAGGAAACTCCCGGAATCGGCGACCAAAGACGGGTTATGCCACCTAGCGGTTGGAGGCCAAAGCTAATCTTGGATAGGATATTGTTTGATTCCAGCAGCACATTCCCGCTTGGAGAGTAAAGCGTGGTTTAGTTTCGGCCAATTTCCGCTTTTGGAGAAGCTAGGGAACCGTGATTCTGCTGCATGGAACTCTGTGGCGGTAAGGAATTAATTAAAAACATATCTGCCTTCATTTCTTTGTTTCAGGGAAAATTTAAACGCATGGCGTGGTGTACTACGTTTATGGCGCGTTGTGTGTTTTGGGAGCAACTTATGTGTTTTGGATCAAGCGAAGCATATAATTATCCATTGCATTGCCCAGTTATTTACTCTAAATCACGAGCAAATCTGAATCAGTGGTATTTAGTCTGTTTGAGCTTTTGCTTGGCTTGAAACATTGGTTAAAGGGGGCGCCGCAAATGTACCAATTTTCACCTACATATGCAGCTCTGAAACTCAGGTTTGGCTGGAGGATGTCCGATTTGAGGCGAGGAGCAGTCCGAAGGAGGAATTGTCTGACATAAATTATTCAATCTTTACCTAAGGTACATGGCTGAATATTTTGAAAGGTTATAAGTGAAAGAATCGGTGCATCGCCAGGCCTGGTGCCAAGGTCAAAGACTTGGTGCCAGTGGTGACACAGGCCACCAGTGAGCACCAGTATAGGGCAGTTGTAGTGCGGGTATGAGTAAATAGCATAGGTCCGCTAGGAGGAGGAGCTGCTGCAGGACTACAGGGCCCTTGGCCACCCTGAAGCATAGCAATTGTCTGATTCGGTTCTCATCGGGTTGCCGTCGCTACACATTTCAGAAGAATACAATATTAAGAACTTGAGTTTTTTTTCTGGAGATGGGCCAATAGCTCGTTTTTAATTGAAATAATTCCCAATAATATCGCATTATGGGTGCCCAAAATTGAACATTTGCAAACCATTACTCGCATGGCGTTGTTATTCCGATGGGTCGCGGCACCAATCTAGCTGCCCACCCACAGCAGCCCGGCGCCGACGACCAAACCCCGCACGGCCGATGCCCGCGCAACTTCGTCCGGCCGGGGGAGTTGTTACCACCCGGCCGGGGAGGTGTGTAGGTTAACCACCCCTCCCCATATACATAACGGCATCAGATAGATGGGTGATTCTAAGAAGGAATTGGTTCAGTCCTTTTATCCGAGGTCAACGTAGAGGTCATATCAGGTCAAACAAAAACAAATTGATAGCGCAGGCGGCACAAAGACTTCAAGAACTATAGTGCACAATTATTCTTCCACTGCACGGCCAAAACTGATTTGTAGATCAATTTAGTCCTTGACCTATAATGACCTGAGGTGACGGTTCAAAATTGATAAACCGGAGGCAAATGAAGCCAGTTTACCATATTATCACACATGTTATCGGCACGCATAGGTCACGACCTAGGATGACCGCACCTGACATTTGCCACACCAAATATGTATCCAACGCATGGTACTGACAATTTTATAGCTTTGCGAGAAATTTGCCAGGATTCAAAGGTCAAAGTCAATTTTCAGATGAAGTCGGTCGAGACCGGATGACCTTGTTAGGGTCATTATGGTAAAGTATGCTTCAAAGTGTGCAATGGTTATTGAGAACGATATGCAATCTGTTGATCGATCGTGTATCTATATTGTCACAATATGTGAGATTTTCCGCAGTTTGGTCCGACATGCTGCCACTAAAAGTGTTGTAGGTCATTGACCTAACAGGATCTTGACCTGATAATTTGGAGGATGTGCAAATTGATGTAGCTTCAGGTACCGTAAATTTCAGAGCTGAGTGCAAACCGTTTTTGGGTATGGTACGAAGCGTCATGGGGAGGGTAGATATTACCCACCCACCCGGCGTGCGAGGGTTAACATGGGAGACGTGCAGCGCAATGGGGTCATGCAGGGGCCCCGACAGTCCGGAGGGCCCAATGGCTGTTCCGGGGCCCTCGGCCCAATCAATGGTCATCAGTGCTCCTATGCCGCTCAGGGTCCCTCGTTTGTCAAAGAATATACCTCAGGGGAAATGTGACGCCAGGGCCAATCAGCCAATCGTCTTTGGCCAATCAGCAGCCTTTTTGTGTGGGGGCATCGGAATGGAATTGGCCGCCCCAGACGAGTCCCAAGCATATACGGTTGGAATGGAGGGGGCAGGTGCTCTCCTTGTTTTCCTGCCGGCTCAGACACCCACTTCCCAGTTAGTCGGCACAGGTTAGTTGGTCACGAGCTTCATGGTTCTATACGGCGGCCGAAGGGAGGCGGCTACGGAGTATGCGTCCCGGCTGGCGCAAAGCGCAGTTTTTTCTTCAAACGACGCGTGGTAGAAGGCCGATTCACCTATCCAGGATTACTTCCGATCGTCCGATAGATGTCGCTAGTATCGGTCGGTGGTAAACAACAAAGTGCCGCCCAAGAGTTTCCGATCCGTTTACTATTATCCGTGCTTTCCCCTTTTCATTTCTGACCCTGATTGTGAAAAAAAACTTCTAAAAAAATCCGAGATATTAAAAAAAAAATGTTTTACAAATTTCAGTTTGAAAATTTCACACACAGAGCCACACCTCTGGTAATGTGAGGATACTTCAGCGACATTTTTTGCTATTAGCTTTGCATGGCGACGATAAGAATAGACACAGTGACTATCACAATTGCTTGTAACGTTTATGTACGTCGAAAAAAATTAACCACGTCCTCTTTCCACCAGGTGTTTTCGAAAACTGATTCGTACACTGCTCCGGCTCTGCCAAGCCTGTTATCGCTTCCTTCCCGATGTCAACCATTCTATTGTCCGCCGGCATCAACGCCGGCGCCCTTATCTCCCTCGGAACCGCCGCCAGGCTGGAGAGTATTGAGCTATGCACGGATGGGGAGTACGGATATATGTACGAAGTACGGATGGGTGGAGGGGGGTGGGGGGAAGATAAAGTGATCCTCGTGTTTGTTATAGGTACCTACCTACCGTGCCAGATGCAATATGTAGGTAATAGAACCTGACTCAGTAGAGCCGGGTTGCGTTATTCCCATGTTTGATGTTATTCAATACATATCTGTTGTTCCGAAGTACAATTGCGTCGCTACGCGTAAATAAACCCATGGGTGACCAATCGGTTACTAGTGACCTCGAAATTCGTGATGGTTTTTAACGGAAACTATAAGATTTACATTAAAAAGGTATGAATGTTTTTTTTCTAAGAAGAACGTTTTCCAGTCATATGTCTATATGTCATTGTACTACCTCATGTAGCTTTCCAATGGAAGAAAGCTTACACGAAATCCGTCCCACCCGGAAACGTAAAATCGCAAAAAGTCATAAAAAGCGAACGGCGATATCGGATATTTATAAGAAGAACGCATCTTTTTTATTTTTTGTTCTGGTATCGAAATCATGCCCACTTTTATTTCTGCCGTCAAATTTGTCAATCTTGATGGGCTAGGGTCACGGGAGATAACGAGGTCCGGATATCATGAGGTGACGAGGTCAAATTTAGTAAATACCGATATTTTATTTCGGGAATGATTCAGTTGATCCTTTTTCTTCTGGAATATATATAATTTGCCACCATTTCCACCTCTTATCGATCAGATATCCATCTTCAGATAACCTTATTTGACCTAAAAATTATGCTGGAGGCTATAGCTCAAAAACATTTCGCCGAATCAGGCTGAAATTTACACAGCCGTATTCAGAGCCAAAGGCTACCCAGTGAGAACATTTCGGTCTCAATACAAAATAATGGGATGAAGAGCATTCATCGGTCGATCTGTCGTGGAACGCACCAGCTGCTCTTCGCCCCGAAACGATAACTCGGTGTGTCGGCCGGGCGCACGAGAGCTGCAATAGTCCACAGACGCAAGTCGTCACGAGGGCTGCAATAGTCCACAGACGCAAGTCGTCACGAGGGCTGCAATAGTGCACAGACGCAAGTCGTCACGAGGGCTGCAATAGTCACAGCCAAGTCGTCACGAGGGCGCAATAGTCCAAAAGTAGAGGAAGAAGTCGCGCCCACAAAGGGAAGTCCACAGACGCAAGTCGTCAAGGCTCCACCCACAGCCGCAAGTCGTCACGAGAGTAGTAACCGCAAATCGCCCGAGGGCGCAATAGTCCAAGACGCAAGTGTCACGAGGGCTGCAATAGTATACAGACGCAAGTCGTCACGAGGGCTGCAATAGTCCACAGGCGCAAGTCGTCACGATAGCTGCAATTATCCACAGACGCAAGTCATCACGAGGGCTGCAATAGTCCACAGACGCAAGTCGTCACGAGGGCTGCAATAGTCCACAGACGCAAGTCGTCACGAGGGCTGCAATAGTCCACAGACGCAAGTCGTCACGAGGGCTGCAATAGTCCACAGACGCAAGTCGTCACGAGGGCTGAAATAGTCCACAGACGCAAGTCATCACGAGGGCTGACATTTTCACCACCCATGTGTATGGGTGGTGTATGTGAATGAGCTATGCATTTTTGGGACTATTGCTTTTTGAAATGCACGCTGTCGCTCGTTATTGTCTGTTGTTTACAATTTAGCATCTCATTTCGCTTTTTGTCACACACCATGTTCTCGTAGTTGGCGTTCCCGTCTTCGTGACCTTTATTTGACCTGAGGTGTGATCTTACGGAATGAATGAATATCATATTCGTAATCGGCGTGTTGAAAAGAACGAGGCGCGTAGTCAACATTGGGAATGGAGCCCATTTTTAATTTGGTTTGGCCTTGGAGGTTGTTTTTTGGAAGTTAGTTGTTTTTTTTCCCGAACACAAGCGGTATGTGGTTGCTTGCTACACGTTACGTTACTTTAATTATTGTCCCACGCCGTTTCCCGAAATTAGCGTCCACCACCTTGTGGCCTATTTGCCCTTGAAGGATGACGTGAAAGTATGAATGAAAGTCATATTCGTATTCAACGTGCTAAAACGAACCATTTACCTAAGTAGTTTTCATTCGTATCTGACATATTGTTTACTTAACATTGATTTGACGCTGGAGAAGGTTATTTTAAGGATTTTTTTTCTTCAAGACTGCTGTACCTGATTGCGGTCTATAGTCTGAGACCTGATTTCAGCTTTTGTCATGCACTGCTTTTCCGCAGTCAGCGATCCCGTCTTTGTAACCTTGACTTGATCTGGATGTATGACCTTGGCAAGTGAATGAAGGCCATATTCGTAATCGGTGTGTTGGAACTATGTACATGTACATGGTTTTGTACATGGTTTTTGTACCTCATGAAAACCATGTACATGGTTTTCATGAGGGACCGAGGTCGTCAATGATTCCCTCGCTAAATGCATCTTCAACTTTACTGAATACCTTTTCAAAGGACACGCTGCAAAACAGTATTCAAAGAAATGCTGATCTGTTGCTTACATTATGTCATCGTCAACTAATCCAGCCAGCGATCATCGAAAACAAACGTTACTTCTTTTGTCGTCTGGTCACTTGTCTCGTGGCTGCAATATTTGCGGTATCAACCAAGCAAAAACAGTCTGATTGTTTTTGGGTGCATTCGCTTATCCGATCTATCTACGCATTACGTGTTACACGACGGTCAAAAGGCAAGCGCCACGGGAATGGGTGGAGAAATTGGAAGCTTATTGGTGGGGCCCAATGCCCAATTCCTCCAATGGGGACCAGAAGTGCTGAAAATTTGGTTGGTGGGAGCCACCACACAGGTTTAAATGTTAAAAGAGCAAAAAGTTGGTGAGGCCAAGACAAAGATGATATGGTGAGTATAGGAAACTCTACCGATGGCCAATGCAGGCCAACATGACGGGGCGCCGGCGCGAGAAGGAGCAAACACTGTGGCTTCTTGCTTCACGTTGGAGACGGCAAAATCAATCACTTCCAACTCTTTTACCGCTCTTTAACACAATTGTCTCACAGTATAGGCACACGCACACTTATGGTGCTTGGTAACGTACTCATGCATCTACGTATCCGGCAGGAGTAAACGTTGCCAGATTTTGTTTTAAATCAAACCACATGACATTTTTGACGCATATTGCAGCACCGATGCATATTGGCGTTCGCCACTTGTTCAGTGCTATATTATATCAATCTTCCAAACAGTGACATTCTTTGGAGATCATGTCTGATCAAAGACCTCGATTGGCCTGTGCTGAATATGTCTGTTTTCCGAAGCCTCAGACCGATGACAATGAATGCTAACTGAACGTATTGACCGGTGCTGACTATGTGCTCTTCAGAAGCCTCACAGTTGCAGCAATCATAACTGAATTGTGCAAACTATATTTCCAAACATAGACATCCTTTGCTGCAGCCAAGGACTTACATCACATAGATGTAACCTACACCTCCTACCACTAGTTGCATCTCCAGTACAGGCATACGTCGAGCAACGAGGGCGGCATATATATATATATATATATATATATATATATATATATATATATATATATACATGTCACCAAACACACAGAGCTAACATGCATGTGGACGCATACGGCCAATTCAGAGGCCATGATCTGAGCATCTGGTGACTACCCGTGTCTCCGAGAATAGATATATCATCATGTCTGCACCACAGTAGGCTTTTGCGAGTGGTCGTACTGTTCACCCTGATCCTATGACGAATCGCGCCTAGATACATACACCCGACATTTTCTGCAGCCGCGCTGACTTGCTTAGGTAAACACTAGAGATTGCAGACGAATCGCACCTGGATCCATACACTGGACAATGCCTGTAGCCGCGCTCACTTGTTCAGGTAAACACGCAAGGCGTGACGACCTGTCCTCAGGTTTGTTCAACTGATCCGTACACTCATTGAGGTGCGTAATTTTAGATCTTCTTCGAGCTTCGGTGTTGGAAAGTGAAAATATTGCGCACGCGGCTATGTCGACGTTCTGCGCATGCAATGCAGCTTACAACATGTGGCTTGCAAATAATATAAAACAACACGCAAGAAGCTTACACATCGCACTCCCCACCTCAAAACCACTCCCACTACCTAAAGCATGGTGGAAACACCAAACCCCCATAGCACACTTCCTAATAGGCAAACCAAAACGTACATACACAGATGCAGAAATACAACAACTCTTCCTCCAATTCATATTACAATACGCAAATTACAACATCATCTACACCGACGGCTCCAAATCACACACACAACAGACGGGCTCAGCGGCGGTGCTGTATACCAGACAAGCACCGCCCCGTGTCATCCTACGTGCCAGTCTGTCGGACACAGCATCCACATATACATCATAGCTACATGCAATATATTCGGCCTATTGTACCATCTACAACACAAACATCGAACACAACATCATAGCCACATACGCAAAATCAGCAATACAAAGCATAACACCCTACACCACATCCAAACACCCCTCATCCCCAAAATACTGCACATACATAACAAACTAAACAATCGACAACAACCACTCCTCCTTTGAATACCAAGCCACACAAACATACAAGGCAACGAACATGCAGACACCGAAGCAAGCATAGCCACAACACTACAACAAACCACAAACTGCCCACTCTCACAATCCGACTACTACACCACAATACACAAGGCAATCAACAAACGCATTCAACAAACATGGGACAGGGCAAGAACACAACTCCACGATATACATCCAAAACACGAACATTGGCACACCATCAATCAGAACACCAGACTCAAAGAAAGGATACTGACAAGACTTCGCATCGGGCACACAGCACTCACACACACTCCTACCTCATTCTAAACCAACCACGACCTCAATGCACAACATGTCGCCGAACACTTACAATCAAACACATTCTCATATACTGCACCAAGTACAACAACCAAAGGCAACACATCACAAACTACTGCACCACAAACAATCTCCCACTAAACCTCACTTCGCTTCTCAACGATGAACACCCAACATTACACGAACAGATCTTCCACTTCCTTTCATCAACACGCATATTGGAACAACTGTGAAGGGAAAAAAAGGAACGAAGAGACATGGAAAAAAGAGAGAAAAAGACGGGAAAAAAGAAGAAGATATATGTGTACGCATACATATATATGAGGGGAAAAATCCATGATCCCCTAAGTGCTTATATGTTTTCTTGAAATGTTCACTCCAAACTGCGATGACCCCCCCCTCTGCACCCCATACCCCAAGCAGCACCGTCCGGACTGGCTTCTCTTCTCGACATTCTTCACTACTGCGCCTTCTTCAACATCTGAACAACCTACAGCCTCAATTTCAAGACAGCCAATCACACCTCTACCCAGCTCTACTCTGTTATCTTTAAACTACCTAACTTCGGCACTTTACAACAAGTCAACCTATTCCTTCTACCCCCGACTACGTCGTTCCATGCACCATAACCCACCACCACATTCATCTACACTCTACCGGAAACAGCCGACATCACCACACGGTGGCAGGCTGGTCAAATTCACACACACACACAATAATATAATATATTGTTTCGCATGTATTGCGCCCATGCCGCAGTCAGTCACCCTATAAACGAGGCCACCAATTTAGAACCACCAATTTAGCCAGTGGCGGTCGGCCTTTTGGGGGCATGGCTCCCGTGCCTTTCTCCTCTATATTTTAAAGTGGTGACAGCTTAGCTCTGGTCGTGGGTGTAGGCTCTTTTGTTTATTTGCATATTCCAAAGGTTATGCTAAGATCCTACGTCCCTAAGGTTCTGCTAGGTATCTATTGAATGCTAGAATTAAGCAACATATAGACACGACTATAATTAGGACAGCCAGCAATGGAATGCATGATATCACTGCTCTACTGATAAAAAGCATTTGAAGAGGCTCTTACATGCCTAGTATACTTGACAGAGATAAAGATGAATAATAGACAACATGAGTGTGGGAGATTTAGAAGGCTAACATCAAGCAATAAAGGTTTTCTTTAGTGATGGGAATTGTTATGATGTGGCAAACCGAAGCGTCCTACAGCCTCGATCGTCACCCAACGCTACATGATCAGGCATGGCAGACCGAAGCGTCCTACAGCCTCGATCGTCAACTATTGACACATGATCAGGTAGGGCAGTGGCCCACCGAAGTGTCCTACAGCCTCGATCGTCACCCAACGCTACATGATCAGGCATGGCAGACCGAAGCGTCCTACAGCCTCGATCGTCAACTATTGTCACATGATCAGGTAGGGCAGTGGCCCACCGAAGTGTCCTACAGCCTCGATCGTCAACTATTGTCACATGATCAGGTAGGGCAGTGGCCCACCGAAGCGTCCTACGGCCTCGATCGTCAACTATTGTCACATGATCAGGTAGGGCAATGGCCCACCGAAGTGTCCTACAGCCTCGATCGTCACCTAACGCTACATGATCAGGCATGGCAGACCGAAGCGTCCTACAGCCTCGGTCGCTCAAAAGGCAGAGCTCTATCCTGCGGCTGGACTCGTGCTTGCAGTTAAAGTGTGCACTGGCATTTGTCTTCCGGCCTAGAGCTCCAGTGGGTAGTCGCCGGTCCGGTGACGTCCCGGTCGCGGCATCAGGCTGCCATTTTCACGGTCTTAACATAACGTTTGCCTGCTGATTAACTCTCGACCGTCGACGAGGGGGGGAAGCCGCACCCATTCGGTTATTTTATAAGGCTATGAGCGTCAAACCGCTTGCAATAACGCTTTGACATTTCACAACACATGATGATGCATCTTTTGAATGCACATTTGATGCAAGGAACAAATTTGAATCATGTCAGGATCAATACAGGAGCAGTTGATGTAACAGAGGTCATTTCGTTACTGTGTGACCTCAACTAGGTCATTCTGGGTCATGTTGATATTATTCATTTTATTGAAGTATAATGACCGCTTAGGACTGGAACAGACATTCAATTCGTCATAATATCGATCTATCGGTTACCAAAGGAAATTTCCCCTCTAGTTAACATGCTATTTGAGTTCCTGTTGGAGGAAAGCTTCAAAGCACAAGTGATGCTTACTTCCATTAATGTATAATGTAGATTCTATTGTAGCTGTCTTGCCAACTTACGGAAGTTTCTGGAGTGAAATGGAAGTTGGTGGGGCCGGCCAGATGAGACCACTTACTCGCCTACCGTACTCTACACTAACAACATGAAAGGCTATGTCAATTTCCGCGGATAGTGAAAACGTACGGCCCGCAGCAGCACGCCAACATTTGACATACCTCTTTCCACATCAATTTGGCAGGTTGTGTGCACATTTTGAGGTCAGGTTATTTACGGTCACCGAGCCAGCCAGGTTAAGTGAGGCCACCTCCAAAAGAAGTTTAACGGGTTGTCACGCTTTAACGGGCAAAGATATTTGAATAAAACTGTTATCGTTTACTTATCTTTAGGACGCAACAAAACGCCCAGAGGAACTTTTTAAGTTTTGCGTTTTACATGACATTTATTTTGCATATTTGCCCATTGGTGCTAAAATCGAAGATTCTGGCGAAAGTAAGCACTTTTATGAGACTAAGTTTACTTCAAGCAACGTTTCTCGGTGCGTTCTATCCATTAGAATAAAGAAAATTCAAAATAATCGAAAACTCAAAAGGTTTAAATTTTCAACAACAAAAAAAGTTATTTTGGGGAAGGCGAACATTTTGGGACCATAGTCGATTCCGCTTTCACTTTCTGATTCCAAATAAGTTTTGTTTTTAAAGTCTTCTCTAAAATTAACTCCTCAGAGCCAAAAACATCATGTCAGTCGTGACTTCATAAACCCCTAGTGATGTCACTTTATGAGAGGAGAAAATAGCGTTGGTGGTTTCGGGCCTTAATCGTCGAGCGCTTTCCGATGACACCTCTTTCGTTTTCGTGCAGCACTACAAGAAGGGCATATAATTACCCCCCCCAAGACCGAGGTGTGAGAATCTGACCTGAAAGACTGAGGGTTAAAGCAATCCACATTGAACTCACAAGTTACAATGTTACAAAACCATCAATCAGGCTACCTGCGTCGCGTGGCTTTGAGCTGAGTGGTAAAGCACGAAACACAACTCTGTTTCAATGTGCGATGAAGTGCGTGAATGGCTGAATGGTAGCTTAACCTGGTGTGGTTGACCTGCAGGTACGACCCGGAGGGTATTGGCGAGTCGCGGACCGAGTCAGCTGAGATGTCCTACGCCGAATGGTTCGAAGACGCCTGCTACGTCATCGAGCAACTGACGGACGGTCCTCAGCTGTTGGTGTCCTCCAGCAATGGAGGTCAGTTCCAGCAGGCACGCATCACTGGCTCAGTCGGCGTGGTGGACTGTTGGTCATTTTGCCAATTACCGGCATGTGGCTGAGCCCGATCCGTTACATTTGCAACCCGCCTGCCCATGGAAACAGAGCCTCTATTCTGGTTCATTTTCTAAGAAGCTGGATTTTCGAGATTTGTATTCGAAGGCCATTTCTGATGGCCACCAAATATATGCATATGCATGAGATATCATAATGACGAAAAATCACTTCATCATGCTATAACGTTTTGAATTCCGAAAGTTCTTTGTTTTTCATTATTATTTATACTATTATTACTACTACTACTACTACTACTACTACTACTACTACTACTACTACTACTACTACTACTACTACTACTACTACTACTACTACTACTACTAACAGCCAGGTCAAATTGTCAACTTGATTATTTTCAATTTGTAGAAGTTAACGCAAATTGCGCATTAGAGACCAGGCCAGCCTGCTACCAAGTCGACCTGACATGCACAGGCGCCGCCAGACCGGCCTGATACACACGGGCGGTATCAGACCGGCCTGACACACACTGACGCCACCAGACCGGCCTGACACACACGGACGGTATCAGACCGGCCTGACACACACTGACGCCACCAGACCGGCCTGATACACACGGACGCCGCCAGACCGGCCTGATACACACGGGCGGCACCAGACCGGCTGACACACACGGACGCCGCCAGACCGGCCTGACACACGGGCGGCACCAGACCTGCCTGACACACACGGACGCCACCAGACCGGCCTGATACACACGGGCGGTATCAGACCGGCCTGACACACACTGACGCCACCAGACCGGCCTGACACACACGGACGCCGCCAGACCGGCCTGATACACACGAGCGGCACCAGACCGGCCTGACACACACTGACGCCACCAGACCGGCCTGACACACACTGACGCCACCAGACCGGCCTGACACACACGGGCGGTATCAGACCGGCCTGACACAAACTGACGCCACCAGACCGGCCTGACACACGGGCGGCACCAGACCGGCCTGACACACACGGGCGGCACCAGACCGGCCTGACACACACTGACGCCACCAGACCGGCCTGACACACACGGGCGGCACCAGACCGGCCTGACACACACGGACGCCACCAGACCGGCCTGACACACACGGGCGGTATCAGACCGGCCTGACACAAACGACGCCACCAGACCGGCCTGACACACGGGCGGCACCAGACCGGCCTGACACACACGGGCGGTACCAGACCGGCCTGACACAAACTGACGCCACCAGACCGGCCTGACACACACGGCGGTACCAGACCGGCCTGACACAAACTGACGCCACCAGACCGGCCTGACACACACGGGCGGTATCAGACCGGCCTGACACACACTGACGCCACCAGACCGGCCTGACACACACGGACGCCGCCAGACCGGCCTGATACACACGAGCGGCACCAGACCGGCCTGACACACACTGACGCCACCAGACCGGCCTGACACACACTGACGCCACCAGACCGGCCTGACACACACGGGCGGTATCAGACCGGCCTGACACACACTGACGCCACCAGACCGGCCTGACACACACGGACGCCACCAGACCGGCCTGACACACGGGCGGCACCAGACCGGCCTGACACACACGGACGGCACCAGACCGGCCTGACACACACGGACGCCACCAGACCGGCCTGACACACGGGCGGCACCAGACCGGCCTGACACACGGGCGGCACCAGACCGGCCTGATACACGGGCGGCACCAGACCGGCCTGACACACGGGCGGCACCAGACCGGCCTGACACACGGACGGCACCAGACCGGCCTGACACACGGACGCCACCAGACCGGCCTGACACACGGGCGGCACCAGACCGGCCTGACACACGGGCGGCACCAGACCGGCGTGACACACACGGACGCCACCAGACCGGCCTGACACACACGGGCGGTATCAGACCGGCCTGACACAAACTGACGCCACCAGACCGGCCTGACACACACGGGCGGTATCAGACCGGCCTGACACAAACTGACGCCACCAGACCGGCCTGACACACGGGCGGCACCAGACCGGCCTGACACACACGGGCGGTACCAGACCGGCCTGATACACACACTGAAGCCGCCAGACCGGCCTGACACACACGGACGCCACCAGACCGGCCTGACACACACGGACGCCGCCAGACCGGCCTGACACACACGAGCGGCACCAGACCGGCCTGACACACACGGGCGCCACCAGACCGGCCTGACACACACTGACGCCACCAGACCGGCCTGACACACACGGACGCCGCCAGACCGGCCTGATACACACGAGCGGCACCAGACCGGCCTGACACACACTGACGCCACCAGACCGGCCTGACACACGGACGCCGCCAGACCGGCCTGATACACACGGGCGGCACCAGACCGGCTTGACACACACGGACGGCACCAGACCGGCCTGACACACACTGACGCCACCAGACCGGCCTGACACACACGGACGCCGCCAGACCGGCCTGATACACACGAGCGGCACCAGACCGGCCTGACACACACTGACGCCACCAGACCGGCCTGACACACACGGACGCTGCCAGACCGGCCTGATACACACGGGCGGCACCAGACCGGCTTGACACACACGGACGGCACCAGACCGGCCTGACACACACTGACGCCACCAGACCGGCCTGACACACACGGGCGGTATCAGACCGGCCTGACACACACTGACGCCACCAGACCGGCCTGATACACACTGACGCCACCAGACCGGCCTGACACACACTGACGCCGCCAGACCGGCCTGATACACACGGGCGGCACCAGACCGGCCTGAACACGGGGACAGACCACACACGGACGCCGCCAGACCGGCCTGATACACACGGGCGGCACCAGACCGGCTTGACACACACGGACGGCACCAGACTGGCCTGACACACACTGACGCCACCAGACCGGCCTGACACACACTGACGCCACCAGACCGGCCTGACACACACGGACGCCGCCAGACCGGCTTGACACACACGGACGGCACCAGACCGGCTTGACACACACGGACGGCACCAGACCGGCCGGATACACACGGGCGGCACCAGACCGGCCTGACACACACGACACCACCAGACCAGCCTGACATACACATACGCCACCAGACCGGCCTGACACACACTGACGCCACCGGACCGACCGAGAGGACACACAGCGTTGTCGCACACTGGTGGTGGCCGGCTCTGATGTGATGTGTGGCGCCCACTGGTGGTGGTCGGCTCTGACGTGATGTGTGGCGCCCACTGGTAGTGGCCGGCTCTGATGTGATGTGTGGCGCCCACTGGTAGTGGCCGGCTCTGATGTGATGTGTGGCGCCCACTGGTGGTGGTCGGCTCTGACGTGATGTGTGGCGCCCACTGGTAGTGGCCGGCTCTGATGTGATGTGTGGCGCCCACTGGTAGTGGCCGGCTCTGATGTGATGTGTGGCGCCCACTGGTAGTGGCCGGCTCTGATGTGATGTGTGGCGCCCACTGGTAGTGGCCGGCTCTGATGTGATGTGTGGCGCCCCTGGTAGTGGCCGGCTCTGATGTGATGTGTGGCGCCCACTGGTAGTGGCCGGCTCTGATGTGATGTATGACGTCCCACTGGTGGTGGTCGGCTCTGGTGTGATGTGTGGCGTCCCACTGGTGGTGGCCAGCTCTGGTGTGATGTGTGGCGTCCCACTGGTGGTGGCCGGCTCTGGTGTGATGTGTGGCGTCCCACTGGTGGTGGCCGGCTCTGGTGTGATGTGTGGCGTCCCACTGGTGGTGGTCGGCTCTGATTTGATGTGTGGCGCCCGCTGGTGGTGGTCGGCTCTGGTGTGATGTGTGGCGTCCCACTGGTGGTGGTCGGCTCTGACGTGCTGTGTGGCGCCCACTGGTGGTGGTCGGCTCTGATGTGATGTATGGCGTCCCACTGGTGGTGGTCGGCTCTGATGTGATGTGTGGCGCCCGCTGGTGGTGGTCGGCTCTGGTGTGATGTGTGGCGTCCCACTGGTGGTGGCCGGCTCTGGTGTGATGTGTGGCGTCCCGCTGGTGGTGGCCGGCTCTGATATGATGTATGGCGTCCCACTGGTGGTGGTCGGCTCTGATGTGGTGTGTGGCGCCCACTGGTGGTGGCCGGCTCTGGTGTGATGTGTGGCGCCCACTGGTGGTGGCCGGCTCTGATGTGATGTATGGCCTCCCGCTCGCAGCCTGGATGTCACTGATACTGGTCAAGAAGTACCCGCACCGTATCCATAGCATGGTGATGATTGGAGCCGCCATCAACTACGGACTTGACGACGACCTCTTCGAACGACTGCTACAATCGCTCGACCCGGAGGTGTGTCGCAGTCAGCGCCTGACATTGCGGTATGCTCAATCAGTTTTTTTTACACGGAGGTACGTCCTGGTGAGCTCCTAACACAGGGTGAGTCACAGTCAGTTTCTGGCATGGAGGCGGATGTTTATCACCTACTGACACAGAGGTGGATCCCACTCGGCGTCTGGTAATGGATACTTCCAGCCATCTCCTGGCATAGGGGTGGGTGCCAGTGAGCTTCTAGTACCAAGGTACTTCCCAGGCAGTTTCTGACATAGAGGTGGGCACCCATCATTTCCTGGTTTAGAGGTGGATGAGTTACATGTATGCGTGCACTTGTAGGCAAATTTGATCACTGTACCAGTATGAAGTGTCATTAGGAGCGCCGATGAGCGAGGGTAGGTATTGAAGGGTTCAGCGTTGTCCATTGTGTCCGATGTGTCGCCGTGTGATCAACCATGAGCGGGGTGTTTTCATGACTCTTTAGAGACAGATCTCCAAACAACGCGAAGAGACAACATCAGATGCGATAAACTCGTCAAATAGAGTCCATAAAAACATTAATAATTCACGTCTGTTCTACTTGGGCTCGTAAACTAGGCCTTCAGGTAATAGTCAGACGCTGGACATGCCTTCACAACACTCTTTCTTGGAAAGCTCATTGTGTGTTTCAGATTATTATTGGGACGAAAGTTGGTGAGAATAAAAATCGAAAGAACTGGCCTGGTCCAAAATGAAGAAACCAAGATTCGAAGCGATTTATCAAAGACGAACTGGCTGCTGCATTCTGAAGTGTGAGGCTCGGTTGCTCACTTTAATATTCTGTTTGCATAGACACAGTAGAATCGCTCGATCTTCGCCCATGCTCGTAATTATTAAAACAGCACAGGGTGTACCTTATTCCCGTGGGTGTTGACAAACCGTGTGACGAGCCGTGCGTGTTGATGAAGCGAGCTGTTACATCAGCCCATACCCCGATACGGTGTAAGTGTTGAACGGGTGTGTTGTGCTGGACGCCGACTGACCTGTCGTCTGTGTCACCAGCTATGTGATGTGGAAGCAACCGTGGCGCATGGTGTTGTGACCCCGCGTCAATGTGTGGAAGATGTGGCGAGACGTGCCAGTGAGGCCGTGCTGAGCTGTAGCGTACTGCCGACAGACGGTCAGTCGTGTGAAGGCTGTGGTGAGCTCTAGCGTACTGCCGACAGACGGCCAGACGTGGTAAGGCTGTGCCGAGCTGTAGCGTACTGCCGACAGACAGCCAGTCGTGAGAAGGCTGTGCCGAGCTGTAGCGTACTGCCTACAGACGGCCAGTCGTGTGAAGGCTGCGCTGAGCAGTAGCGTACTGCCGACAGATGGCCCAGCGTGTAAAGGTCGTGCCGAGCTGTAGCGTACTGCCTACAGGTGGCCAAACGTGTGAAGGCTGTGCTGAGCAGTAGCGTACTGCCGACAGATGGCCCAGCGTGTGAAGGCCGGCGAAACCATCAGATTCAACAGCGGCTGGGGGGTGGAGATCACCGCTTCCAAACGCTTCCTGGACGAGCTCAACGCCCACCGCATCAACATGGAAAAGCCGTTGGACATCAGCTGTCCTATACGCATCATACACTCGATGCAGGTGGGTGGCAGGCCACTGAGGGCAGGCCAGTAGCCCACTGATGGGCCCGCTGAACAGGTGCATGTGGGTGGCCGGCCGCCAAAGGCAGGCCAGCAGCCTACTGCTGGGCCCTCCGAAGAGATGCCGGTGGATGGCCGGCCGCCCAAGGCAGGCCCATTCCTGGGCCCGCCGAACAGGTGCAGGTGGCACCGATGTAACTATTTTACGTCAATAATCATACTTGAAGAGCAGCCCAAGGCACGCATGTAGCATATGTTTGGAGAAAAAACAACTTCTCTGGGGTCGTGAAGTTACGAATTTGAGAAGTTCTCTTCAGTTCCGTCATCTTAATAAGTGTCAATCACCATAGCCATAATCGTAACCACAGCCATAATAAATACATTAATGCGAAATGTAATTTCCTTGCAAATAGCAATTGCCAAACAGTTTTCAGAAGACATTTGTCTGCATTGCGTTTCCGTGTGCGATCACAGTTCCCGTGACAATTCTCAGGCCTGAGGTCTGGGCTTCAAACCACTGAAAGTGAGTGTGCAGTGCGACATCTTGTGGAATCCCTATCGTTCCGGTAATGCCGACACGACCTGGATGCAGTATATGGCGGTCATGCTCAGCCGAATATGTGGCACATGGCCTCAGGAATGGCAAAATCATTGGAGGGCCAAGGGCCAGAGACGGTGGTCAATCTATATGGGCCTGGCCACGCATGACCCAAACCAACGAGAAACCCTCGGATTTTACCTAATTCATTTTGAAATCCCGAAAACTTTCGATGGCTGGATAATGTTTTCTTTCGAAGCGGGTTGAGGGAGCGCTGTAGCCTGCCTCGGGACATTTCAAGTCTCCTCCCCATCCACCCACACCTGCCGCGAAGGTAGCGCAAAGCGTCGTATTTTGCCCTTGCAGGCACGGTTTGGCCCCCTCAGATGGGGTCTCACCCGCCCACCACCCTCACATCCAGAAGGCCGCACTTACTCCCTGCGCTGGGAAATCATGGCGACGCCCCAGCACGTTGGGAGTATGCACTTTGTATAATCGTGCATTACGTATGACGATGTTTATTTTCGTCAGCATTGCAGGTCAACGTGAGGAAGCTTCAAGCACGGGGCCGTTGACAACAATGAGCATGCTCTTCCCCTCCCCCTCCCACACACACACACACAATCTGAGTGGAAAGATTTAAAACAAAAGTGCTAAAAAAAGCATATAAATATCGCAACAAAGCATCGAACAAAATGTCGGACAATTATGCGAAACAGAGGGAAGTACTTCGGGAAATGAAAAACAACGATAATGTAATAGTAAAGCCGTCCGATAAATGCAAAGGATTCGTCGTGCTAAACAAAACGGATTACATTGAAAAGGCCAGCAAAATAACGAACGATTATCAGAGCATTCCTTCCCAACCAAACCCTACCAAACGTCTCGAAATCGAAACATGTACTATCATCAAGGAAACTTTATCAGGGAAGTTACATAAAGACACAGTGTTATCTCTCCTTCCTCATTCCAGCCGCACAGCGGAATTATACGGGCTCCCCAAAAACCACAAACTAGAGGTTCCACTGCGCCCTATAGTGTCGGCGAGTGGTGACCCCCAAGACAAGTTATCTTGGTTCTTGAGTAAGATTCTCGTCCAGATACTAGCGTTGGTTCCCGCCCATCTGACAAACTCGGAGTCGTACCTGCAGAGGGCGAAAGAAACGCTTCCTGCCAAACTTCCGGAAGGCAGTATTGTTTTCACCATGGACGTGACAAATTTATATGGCAGCATTCCGATAAAGGAGGGAATAGATGCTGTGATTCGTCTAATCGAGGACAATCTGGATAATATTTGTCTTTTCGGGATTGGGGTACAGGACTGTGTGAAATTACTAACACATATTTTTAGCAATAACCTCATACGTTTCGGTAACTCCATGTACAAGCAGACAAAAGGAGTGGCTATGGGTAACCGATGTGCACCTCCTTTAACGATTGCTTTTATGCACCGCCTTGAGTCGATTTTCTTAGCTTCGTATGATTTGAAACCAGCTCTCTACATGAGGTATATAGACGATATTTTTGGTGTTTGGACACATGGCTTGGCCTCTCTGCTCGACTTCTTTGCAGAAATTAACCAACCACATTCCAGCATCAAGTTTACCTTAGAACACACTGGTCATAGCAGTTCGATTCCTTTCCTTGATACGTTGTTTGTAGTTCAGGCTGATGGGAGCTACACCACCGAGCTGTACTTTAAATCAATGGCAGTCCCCACCATCTTGCACTATGATTCGGCCCACCCGATGGCCCCTAAAAAGGCCGTTCTAACATCCCAAATGAGGAGAGCAGCACGAGTCTCCTCCGATACTATTTCATGCGAGCGGAGCCTTGCGAAGATGACGACTCTTTTCCTGGAAAACGGATACCCAGCACATCGGGTACACTCCGCCGCCCGTGCTGTTCACCCTCACAACAGGAGTAGGATAGGTGGGCAACGTCGGCATCGAGCGGGTAGCAATCCCAACTATGTTTACATGAGACTTCCTTTTGTCGATGACCAACTATGTCGACAGGTAAACGCAGCCATCCGTTCGTCTCATCTAAACCATGTTAGGGTAGCCTGGACTAGCGGACCTACGCTGAAATCTTACCTGGTCCGCTCAGCCCTGGAAATGCCGCCATGCCCCGCTGGTAGGAGAACGTGCCACACCTGTATCAACGGGGTCAAAGGTAGATGCACACGGAAAAACGTAGTTAACAAAATATCGTGCAATCGCTGTCTTGGAACATTTTATGTCGGTGAAACCAAACGTAGTATCAGGGATAGGTACAATGAGCACTTGGGAGATGCCAGACTTCGGAGAGCATACACACCTTTAGGCGAACACATGATCGACAAACATTATAATATGGAACACAGCGACACTAACACAAACTTCAAAGTAGAAATTCTAGCAACAGCCAGGGACAATGCTGATCTGAAGGTCCTCGAATCTCTACATATACGTAATCTACGGCCGCAACTAAACACGCAAACGACGTCTTGGTATATCACATAAAATTACATAAACATAAATTATATATAGTACGTGTTACGTGTTATATTGGATATATGTCTATATATATGTGCGTGAGTGTATGCATCGATATGTATATGCACCATCGGCTCGGGCTTCCTCAGAGGATTCCTTCTTGATATAGTTTGTTTCTGGTTTGGAGTTTCTGTGAGTGTCTGCACCACTGAGGAGGATTTTCTGCATTCCACGTGTCTTTTTGCACGCTTTTTTCCGCGTGCTTTTTTCAATTTTTAAGCTTGAGCTTTTTTCATCACTCCTGACATTGGCGCCTGGCCGAAACGTTGAGTAATAATGTATAATCTGTATCGTTACTTTTGATCTCAACTCAGCACCTCCTGGTATATTGAAGGTCGTATATTTTATTTACACGCAATGTCTAAAACCCCAGAGCATCTAAGAGCCATTCTTCGTTGTATTAAACTATATATGACGAGTCACCGTGTTTCTCAGGTCAGGACGTCACCGACATCGTACTGTGCTGGATTCAGCTCGGCCCCTGTTTTAGTGGACCTGCATGGTCTTAAGCCCAAACTCAGCGGCAGCGTAACCTTGTCCTACTAATGGTGTCCTGAAGAGCTTCGGGAAATAGCGATTACCTGATGCTGATACGTATATGTTACTGGGGATTTTTATCGACGGTGCGTATCCAATCTGTGCATTTTGAGTGGCTATCTACCGAAAATGATAGAAACTGATCCGCAAGTAGTTCCTGCAATCTCAGCTCCATTGCTATGTGTTTGAAGTTGTCATTTAGAGCGTTCATAAAATGTCTAGTTCCGTCACATTCACGGTCTGCTCATATATTACAGTAATTAACAAGACTGTAGGATTTGCGCCAATTGTCGAGTGCTTGCCACTTCCTCTTCTTCCGGCCACCGGATGAATTTCCTTGGCGCGGTAGACAATGGTATTGGACCTGCGTCAGCAAGATTTCCCACTATCTGAAGAGGACAACTTCTAAAACTAAGCGGCCTTCCCAATAATTATTACGATATGTATGTCCATTGCATTGTGACAATTAGTTGGCGAACACAGCCGGGCAGTCAAACGGCTGTCAGCAGGCTTACGGTGATTTGGGTGTTTTTATTTGCAGGACCAGTCAGTGCTCTGGACTAACTGCTTGCGTCTGATGGACATAATCAACAACGACGACGTGCGGCTGTACCTGAAGAAGCGCGGAAACCACCGTCTCGTGACTGACGAAGACCTCCAGCTGGAGTTGCAGGTGGTCAAGGAGCTGGTCACGCAGTACCCGGTGGGGGAGAAGATGCCCCAACACTCCCGGGTGCCGGTATCGGAGGTGCAGGCGGTGGAGCATCCGCCCACACAGTCGCCGGAGCCGTCCAGCTTCTCCGACGTGGCCTTGCTACCACAAACTCTGATGGACGGACTGATGGGCGAGATGGGCAAGCGAAACACACTGCCCACCAACGAGCGTGGTGAAGTGCGGAGCAAGTTGTAGTGAGGGGCGGAGCGGGCAGTCAGGTGTTCTCGGCGGAGTGGCGTACCTGTAGTCAGGCTTTGTCAGCTGAACTGTTGTAGTGAGGGGCGGAGCGGCAGTCAGGTGTTCTCGGCGGAGTGGCGTACCTGTAGTCAGGCTCTGTCAGCTGAACTGTTGTAGTGAGGGGCGGAGCGCCAGTCAGGTGTTCTCGGCGGAGTGGCGTACCTGTAGTCAGGCTTTGTCAGCTGAACTGTTGTAGTGGGCGGCGGAGCGCCAGTCAGGTGTTCTCGGCGGAGTGGCGTACCTGTAGTCAGGCTCTGTTAGCCGAACTGTTGTCAGGTGCTCGCGGCAGGGCGATAGTCAACTCTCTCAGCGGAGTGGCTGAGCTGCAGTCAGCTGATGTCGGCGGACTGATGTCGGCGGTGGTGGCTGGCCAGCTTTCGCGAGTGGCTGAGCTGCAGCCAGCTGATGTGGCGGAGTGGCTGAGCTGCAGTCGCGATAGGGCAGCCAGCTGATGTCGGCTGGCTGCCAGCGGGGGGCTGAGTGAGCAGCTGATGTCGGCGGGAGCCAGCTCGGGGAGTGGCTGAGCTGCAGCCAGCTGATGTCGGCGGAGTGGCTGAGCTGCAGCCAGCTGATGTCGGCGGAGTGGCTGAGCTGCAGCCAGCTGATGTCGGCGGAGTGGCTGAGCTGCAGCCAGCTGATGTCGGCGGAGTGGCTGAGCGGCAGCCAGCTGATGTCGGCGGAGTGGCTGAGCTGCAGTCAGCTGATGTCGGCGCAGTGGTGATCCCTACCGTTGCCGAGCGGCAGTCAGCCGCTTCAAAGCAACGTAAAATGTATCCAACACACTTGCAATATGACGAGTCAAGACCCAGTAGCTTCGTAGTGTTTCTGGCAGGTTCTCGACCGTTGCTGCCCAGATACCAACTGGCATCTAATGTGCAGTTGACAGAATGCAATTTGGGAAGCTGCTCCAATATACGCGTATATTCGTACAGACGTGGGCACGGGGAAATGCAGTGAAAGTCCATCTTGCTTGATTCGCTTCACGAATTACCAATTCTCAGTCTTGAGTCTCTCAGTCTAGAGCATTGCAAGATGCCCAAATTTGTCCCATTACATTGCTTGCCGAGGCATTACATTGCACGCTCAATCGAGGACCGTCATTTCCTGTAATTATGTCGTGTTTTGTATAATTATGTCGTGTTTTGTACAAGTCCGCGTCTCCCATCGCAATGACGAGTTGTTGTTTTTGTCATGATGACGGTGACGTGGTGGGCTTTTCTGACGTGGATTTTCTGTGTCATGCTGTCGATGGTGTTGGTGTCGGTGGTGTCACTGCGGGCGACCAGGCCGCTGGTTCGGACCTTCGCGGTGAAGCGGGCGGGACTGAATTCGTGGACAACGCGAAGATTCAGCGAGACAGAATATGGGACGTACGAGGAATGGTGAAGCCGGTCAGCAAGATGAGCGAGAATGTGCCGGCGCTGAATGTGGGGAACGTGGTCGTGGTGGCCTTGCCGATGGTTGATCGGGGTCCCTTGAATCCTGCGAACATCCATGCAGTGCTAATCGGTAGGAATAATCATACATATCAGCTGAGGACGCCTGAACTAATGCAGTGATCGTTCCCTTGGTCAGTTCTGCGCGAGACCCGGCGTGAGCTACAGGAGCTGTGGACGGGGTGTATATCAGGAAGAAGGGATGCTTTTCATAAGCAGCCGCTGCTTGAGGGCCAAGGAATGCAACAATGTGCACGCCGCCCAGTGCAAAGCAGTGTAGCACCAAAGGTGTCGATGCCGTGAGGCCGGTGTGCTGTTCACGAGTCGATGCCAACAGTAGCTATCATGTGTGAACAAATAAAACAGTGACAGTTTTTATCAGTCTCATTGACAGACTTCAGTTTTTATAGACAAACAGAAGAGGGAAATGCAAACATTTTAGTCAAATATGGTAAATAACCTGGAGAGAATCATAAGATGGTGGTCATGTTCGATATGCAAGCAAACAAGCAAACAATTCAACAACAAACAAGCTTGACATCATTGCGTGAATGAATAAAATACCCACAGTCTGCTAGTGCAGGCTGACAAATTATCACCTTGCTTCAGCTTACCCACTTCCTCTCATTGATGCCCTGCAATAAAGTGAGCTGGTGGAAGCTTTTAATCAGAAGCATGACACCAGTTGAGCAGGTCATGAAATGGCTTTGGGCATTTCGTGAAACGCCTACAAATTGCTTGAATTTATCAGACAGGAACGAAACAATTGCCATTACAGTATTGGCATAGCTATTATCTGGCACTTCATGAAATGCCGAACACTTTCAGTTTTTGCTGTAACAGGATTCATTTCTCGAATATTTCAACCATTGCCTGTGTTTCATGAAGCGTCGGATTTCAGTCGATGCGTTCTTCAGTCGATGTCGATATATATATATATATATATATATATATATATATATATATATATATATATATATATATATATATATCTATATATATATATATATATGCATATATATATATATATATATATATATATATATACATATATATATATATATATATATATATATATATATATATATATATATCGCGGACATTTCCAAAAATCGGCCCAATGGAGTAATATTACAACGGTCTTTTTCCTTACACCATTGGCCTGATAAGCATGCACATTTCATGAAATGCCCAGCGACAGTGGCGCAGCCAGGATTTTCCTAAGGGGAGCCCGACTCCAAGACATGGAATTAATTCGATAAAGCTTTCAGCTAGCGAAGCGCGCCGAATATCTTTTTTCGTGTTTGATCCAAAGGTATTTTTGGTCGCTAAACAGAGGAGGATTCCAACCCACAAGCGGGGAAACAGCGTGGTTTCTTCATTTGCGTAGTCATTGCATGAAATACCTTTGGGCCCCTGGACCTTACCTGAGATGTCCCGTGACACATGTCTCCCCTAACATATTTGTAGGGTATTTAAGCATGCATGTTCATGCAAAATAATTGTGCGGCCAGTTCTGCGCAACGAACGTTTTACACCATATTCTGAACGAAGGCAACTCCAAAGTCAATTCTCTTCAGTACACATACGGAGCAAGTACTCGTAAATCCGAGTACTCGGCAGATCCGACTATACTATGCTTTACTATACTATACTATAGAGTACTCGGCAGATCCGACTCAAAATTGATGCTCTTTGAACCTCGATACATTCGCTGCATTTCGCAATGTTTGCTTACGTTTGAAGTCCTGTCCTCATTCGGAATGCGATATGCCGATCGTAACACCGTCCCTAAGAGCACTGTTGATCTTTGATAAAAGTGTCTCGTGATAGTGCGTACTACATCGTAGGACGGGATACGCCACTGATATGAGCGACCCATCCCCGCCGGTCGCCGAGCAGGGCGGCAATCGGCGGTCCACTAATCTCTGCTGACAGCTGGGTGATGTTGATTCGCGCTTCTGCACGGGAAACCCACATGAGCGTATCGAGGGTGGTGGCACAAGTAGGGGGGGGGAACTAGCATTGTCGGAATGGATTCCAAAGGAGGAGGAAGCGCTGTAACTGGGCAGCTTTGAATCGAGAGAAAACTAAATAAAGTTTTCCCATGTCGGGTTGTGCAATGCTCCCCCGTCTCCAATCCCCACACCCATCTGTGTCTGCGTGACTGTAGCTCGCGTCGCCTGAGGGGCTGAGCGCAGCTAATAACGGATATATGCTATGATGAAAATACATGTCTTATTTTGGAATTCAGAGGACCAAATGAAAATGTGATGTCTCTGCGTCTACTTATTCGGCCGCTGTCCCGAAAAAAAATAAGAGAGGCTCTCGAGAACCCGACCCCCGGCCAAGAGATGGTTAAATATGCTGCACAAAATATGTTGATGGAAATCCTAAAATGAGATTATAGAGATCCTATAAATGTTGTAGTTTACTTTGTGGAACACAAACGTGGGGAAAATAATTAAGTATGTGTATGCAACACGGAAGCATGTTTCAAGTTCTTGAAATACCTACTACATGAAAGAGTAATGTAATTGTTGGTTCAGTCTGACGTCATCGCCAACCAACCAGTAATAACAATATTAATAACAGTGACCTGGCGCAACATATCCTTAGCTGCTAACGAGCACCCTCCTTCCAAGCCCCAACACACAATTTGTCAAAAATGGCTCCTTAATTTCAGTGGAGGCCATTCGGCAGATCATGAGCCTGCTAAGTGCCACCCCGATCTGCTCCAAGGGTCCCATATCACGACGCATCCTCATCTAGAGGGCGGCCGAGTGCATCGCAGAGCACGCCCTGACTGAAACAAACGATGAACTCTAGGCTCTTATCCAGACTTGTGCTCGACTCGAGTTAAATCGAGAATCAACTCATGAATCGATCGTTTTTGGATGAGTCGCGAGTTCAATCGATTATTTTCCCCAAAATATATATTGAGTCGTGAGTTGAATCACATCTTTCTTTTTGTTAAATGAGTCGAATCATGAGTCAATCATTCAAATCACAATGAGTCATTTGAGTCTTATGACTCAAATGGAAGTTATGAACAAATGATATCAAGCATGTATCTTTGTGAATAGTATGCCATTACGCAAAGTAGGGAGTAAAAACACAGCATAATTATTCATGCTTAGCATTACAATTGTCAACTTGTCAGCTGCCAGTGAGTAAAGAATGAGGGGTACTGAAGTTATTTATCAAAAACCAATGACAATAACTAGAAATAAGTATTAATGTTAAGCTTCGTATTCACAATCAGTATCATGCATGAGTCAATCCTAGTGCCGGGAAACACAAGACAGAAAAGGGTTGTTATTGTGAAATACACACACACACATATATATATATATATATATATATATATATATATATATATATATATATATATATATATATATATATATATATATATATATATATATATATATATATATATATATATATATATATATATATATGTATGTATACCAACCATTACAGTTCACGACGAATGATAAATAATGTGAGGTGAAAACAAAGTCATAGCAAAAATAATATATTCAACAGATGTTTCGATGTTAAAGCATCTTCGTTGGTGTCTAAATCAATACTAATTCCCTTCTTTAATTAGACACAGATGAAGATGCGTTGACATCGAAACGTCTGTCGAATAAATCATTTTTGCTATAACTTTGTTATCACATCACATATATAATACATATATAAGATGCTTTGACATCAAAACATCTGTGAAATACATTATTTTGCTATAACTTTGTTTCCACCTAACATTATATATATATAATATGAGTTGAAAACAAAGTGATAGGAAAAATAATATATTGAACAGACATTTTGATGTCAAAGCATATTTATCTGTGTCTAATTAAAGAAGGGAATTATATATATATATATATATATATATATATATATATATATATATATATATATATATATATATATATATATATATATATATATATATATATATATATATATATATATATATATATATATATATATATATATATATATATATATATATACATATATATATATGCATATATATATATATATATATATATATATATATATATATAATGTATGGGCAGTGCACATTTAATCATATGGCTCATGAGTCTGATACCACTGAGTCGGATCTGAATCGATTCAAACTTCTGTCAGTCTGTTTGAGTCGCGAGTCGAATCATGATTTGTGAGCTCTGAGTCTGAATTGAGTCGAATCAAATAATTTTGACCTCCTCTGAATCATGAGTCGAATCGGATCTCAAGATCTATGAGTCACACGTGGGTCGACTAAAACAATTTGAGTCGAGCACGAGTCTGCTCTTATCAGCTCGGTATTTGACTGCCATTTAACACTTTACTTTGCGTTACGATTAGCCAGCCATGCTTCGTCGGAGTGTACTTGATAGAACACGTCTTTAGTAGGTATCGTAATCGTTCGAAGACTCATGTGGGAGTAAATGGCCGTCGCCGTGCCCGTGCTGAGGTGCCACGCGCTCTCTGGAGCTTCCGAACGCTCCGTTGGAATTTCAGGAACGACCATGGATCTGCTGAGGCGTCCCGGGAGATGCTGATGCGTCCCTGGAGATGCTGAGGCGACCCTGGAGATGCTGAGGCGTCCCTGGAGATGCTGAGGCGTCCCGGGAGATGCTGAGGCGTCCCTGGAGATGCTGAAGCGACCCTGGAGATGCTGAGGCGACCCTGGAGATGCTGAGGCGTCCCTGGAGATGCTGAGGCGTCCCTGGAGATGTGCAGAGGAGCATTACAATTCCTATGCCAACATTCCCTTCCAACTCTTGCTCCTTTGTAAAATTGACGCTCCTTTGACATTCACAAGCTGGCGCCATTTGATAATCGTTCCCCTCACTGTTCTGTCACGTCTACACCACTGCTCATGCTGTAGATGTGCATGGCCTCAGTTAGGATTGTAGGTGTTCCGACTGTCATTGTGGCAGCGTGTGCAGTGTCGCACATTTAACAATGGAACACAGGAAATGACGCGAGCTACACTTTTTCAACAATCATCCGGCTAGTTTCTGAAAGGGCCATTGGATTAGCTTGCGTAAAACAAGGAATGGAAATGATCATCCAAAGCCGACACAACGTTAAGAACCGTCGCGAATAATATCAACAACGCAATTTTGGATTCGACGTTGTGTGCAAATTTGAAGTTATGAAACCAGCAGCATTAAAGGATACGAACATTGAAACTGGCGCTGGATCGTTCACTGGGTTATGGATCAGCGGCCACCAAACAAGGTCCTCCACCACCCGTACCCTGATACTGAGGCCCTCTTAACGAACTGACCTCATATCCCGCAAGACCTAGATCGAAGCTCTAACCCGGAAATCTACTCGCAAAAAGGCGTGGCCGCGTTTTTGCAGCTGACGGTGTCCGCTCGATTGTTGACAGGCTGCCGGTCGTGCCACATCTCGGCACGTGCTGAATAATGCAGCACACCTTTGCTGGGTTCATTGCCCTCCTCCGGTCAACTCTCAACATGCTATCGAGATGACTTGGATATTATTAGGATGCATGCCTACCGTACGCGAAATCCCTGTCGAATATCAAATACTGCAGTCGGAGTCTACCGAACATACTAAATGGAAGATATCGGCGATAGCTGGCGTGCTCCAGCGGAACAAAAAGACAAGCGTAGGTGATATAGGCGTACGGGAGGAGGCGTGTGTCGACAGAGGGCCACCGAGTTGGTGACGTGAGCACCGCCCGAGCACCGCCTCAGCATGTGGTGCCTGCTGTGGTGGACGGTCGCTGCGTTGGCCGGCACTTCTCTGGTGGCGATCTTAGCCGCCGACGTCGAACAGGAGCAAGATTTGGGTGAGTCGACTCAAGTTGCGCCACCTCATCTGCACGCTGCTCATGCCATGGCAACTGCAAACATGCATAATAGAACGCGGTTGTTGCTTCAGCGGCGTGTGCCTGTTTCCACTGGTCCAGTCTTCCTCAGCTGCACACGATGCTTTCCAGTCGACCCATTCAGGTTGTGTCCAGATGATGGAGCGCAGCTAAAGAGCATGACAGCAGGTCAAGGCCATTGCCACGGCAGCGATTAGAAGATCAGTTGGTCTTGCATACTATATCTTATTATGGATTTTAACTGCAACACTTTGGAGCTAAATATATTCCTCTGTGCTGAAGTTACCAAGTAGAGTTAGTCTTCTTTGTGCATTGAATCTACTTGTTAGACGTAGTATATCATGACGAAAGCTTGCCCAAGCTCTCCTCGTCGTGTGTTTCAGTAATATCACAGACGAGTGGGTCCAAGTTTGAATATCAGAGAATAGCTGCCGCCAAACAAGAAGCTCGGCCACTATACCACTCGGCAATGTCTGCTATTCTACCCCACCCACTAATTGGCCACACCAATCACTTTACCGCACCCACCACTTGGCCACACCACACACTGGGCCATACCGAACACTTGGGGACACCACACACTCTGCCCCACCCACTACACTTGACCACACCACACACTGGGCCACACCCAACACTTGGGAACACCACACACTCTACCCCACCCACTACACTTGGCCACGCCCGCTCACGACCGGACAACGTTGGAGAAGTCACGCGGCGGGCCGTGTTTCAGAACTGTTTCGGAAGGAACGTCTCATCGGCAACATCATCACCTCGACGACCACCGTGCTGACCATCTCGACCGTGTCCACCACGGTGCCGGTCAGCTGTCTGGTGAACATGCTGCCCACGGTCGCCTGCACCGGACGGCGACGACGACGGCGCGCCCCCCGCACGCCCGTCGACGACGACGAGCTGCCCACCTCACAGTGAGTGACGTTGTCGACACGTGGTGACGTCACTGGCCACGTTGAGCGGGTGGCGCCACTGAGTGTCAGTCCTGAAGAGCTCCGAACGCAAATCAGTCGAAAATTATGTGCTTTGTTGCCAGGAGATACCTGGTAGCAAGACGATTTTACGAGGTGCTCAATTATGGCAATAGGTGGCAACACTGTTGGGTAACCTCCACTGCATTTGATCTCAGTGCTGAGTAAAATAGTGGTTGTAAAGTGAAGTAAGTTCGGGATGCAAGTTCAATAAAGGAAACAGCTTTTGTTTCGGTATCAACATTTCTTCTCAGAACCAGAACAAAAAGCTGATTATAGACCTTGAATTCAAAAAAGGTGTGTGCTGAGCTTGATGAAAGCCTTTTGCAGATTTAACGCTTCAAGATATTATTTCATGCATAGTCTTAACATTATCTTTGATGATAAAATTCGCAGCGATAGAAGGTATGTGGGGTCTGATCCACGGTCCTCCCTCTTCCTGTGCTTCGTGTATTTATGATTCGGTTATTAAGCCATTCCTTCTTGGCATCGAAACTATGATCTAAGATGATGTTGCACATGACGGTACCAAACGAAGTCGATTTCACCAGGCCGTAATATGCACCCAATATCCCGGTCAGGCGGTGGCATATCTACGGTCTCCCGACCAGGCGGTGACCTGTTTACGGTCTCCTGACCAGGGGGTGACCCGTCTAAGGTCTCCTGACCAGGCGGTGGTCTGTCCATGGTCTCCTGACCAGGCGGTGACCTATCTACGGTCTCCCAACCAGGCGGTGACCTGTTTACGGTCTCCTGACCAGGGGGTGACCCGTCTACGGTCTCCTGACCAGGGGGTGACCCGTCTACGGTCTCCCGACCAGGCGGTGACCCGTCTACGGTCTCCTGACCAGGCGGTGACCCGTCTACGGTCTCCCGACCAGGCGGTGACCCGTCTACGGTCTCCCGACCAGGCGGTGACCCGTCTACGGTCTCCTGACCAGGCGGTGGTCTGTCCATGGTCTCCTGACCAGGCGGTGACCTATCTACGGTCTCCCAACCAGGCGGTGACCTGTTTACGGTCTCCTGACCAGGGGGTGACCCGTCTACGGTCTCCTGACCAGGGGATGACCCGTCTACGGTCTCCCGACCAGGCGGTGACCCGTCTACGGTCTCCTGACCAGGCGGTGGTCTGTCCATGGTCTCCTGACCAGGCGGTGACCTATCTACGGTCTCCCAACCAGGCGGAGACCTGTCTACGGTCTCCCAACCAGGCGGAGACCTGTCTACGGTCTCCCGGCCAGGCGGTGACCCGTCTACGGTCTCCCGGTCAGGCGGTGACCCGTATACGGTCTCCCGACCAGGCGATGACCCGTCCACGGTCTTCCGACCCGGCGGTAGGCCACCATGACCACTTTTCAAGCTCAGCAGTGTGCTGCCCTCTCGCCTGTTCCATCCGGCCCGCTGTAGACACCAACACGTGCGCCAGCGCGGTGACGAACCAGATCGTCTGGCCGGAGGTGAGTCACCACGCCAGCTTGCCCCAAACTGGCGGCCAGCCACAACGTCAGTTCCCCAGCTTGGCGGCCAGCCACCACGTCAGTTCCCCAGCTCCGCGGCCAGCCACCACGTCAGTTTCTCATCTCGACGACAAGCTACCACGTCAGTTATCCAGCTCGGCGACAAGCTACCATGTCAGTTCCCCAGCTCGGCGGCATGCTACCACATCAGTTTCCAGGCTCTGCGACAAGCACCCACGGTAGTTCCCTAGGTCCGCAGCCAGCCACCACGTCAGTTCCCCAGCTCGGCAGCCAGCCACCACGTCAGTCCCCCAGCTCCGCGGCCAGCAACCACGTCAGTTCCCCAGCTCGGCGACAAGCCACCTCGTCAGTTCTCCAGCTCGGCGGCCAGCCACCACGTCAGTTCTCCAGCTCAGCGACAAGCTACCACGTCAGTTCCCCAGCTCGGCGACCAGCCGCCACTTCAGTTCTCCAGATCGGCGATAAGCTACCACATCAGTTCTCCTGTTCGGCAATAGGCTACCACGTCAGTTCTCCAGCTCTGCGACAAGCTTCCACGTCAGTTTATCAGCTCGGCGGCAAGCTACCACGTCAGTTCTTCAACTCGGCGGCCAGCCACCACGTCAGTTCCCCAACTCGGCGGCCAGCCACCACGTCAGTTCTCCAGCTCGGCGACAAGCTGCCACGTCAGTTCCCCAGCTCGGCGACCAGCCACCACGTCAGTTCCCCAGGTCGGCGATAAGCTACCACGTCAGTTCTCCTGTTCGTCGATAGGCTACCACGTCAGTTCTCCAGCTCGGCAACAAGTTTCCACGTCAGTTTCTCAGCTCGGCGGCAAGCTACCACGTCAGTTCCTCAGCTCGACGGTAAGCCACCACGTCAGTTCCCCAGCTCGGCGACAAGCTACCACGTCAGTTCCCCAGCTCGGAGGCAAGTCACCACGTCAGTTCTCCAGCTCAGCGACAAGCTATCACGTCAGTCCCCCAGCTCGGAGACACTCCACCACATCAGTTCCCCAGCTCGGTGGCCAGCCACCACGTCAGTTGGTCCGATTCGACGACGGGCCACCACACGTGTCCCCGCCCACTGGAGAGGGCAGGTCAGCGTAGAGAAACCCGGTGTGAAGTCTTCTACTTCTCGCCCAGCCCCGCGGTCAGCCTGCAGCCACCACCCGTGCCTGCCCAGCCCCGCGGTCAGCCTGCAGCCACCACACATGCCTGCCCAGCCCCGCGGTCAGCCTGCAGCCCCCCACGTCCGCCCCCCCGCGGTCAGCCTGCAGCCACCACACGTGCCGCCCAGCCCCGCGGTCAGCCTGCAGCCACCACACGCCCAGCCCGCGTCAGCCATGCCCGCCCAGCCCCGCGGTCAGCCTGCAGCCACCACACGCCTGCCCAGCCCCGCGGTCAGCCTGCAGCCACCAACATGCATGCCCAGCCCCGCGGTCAGCCTGCAGCCACCACACGCCCAGCCACCACACGTGCCTGCCCAGCCCCGCGGTCAGCCTGCAGCCACCAACATGCATGCCCAGCCCCGCGGTCAGCCGCAGCCACCACCAGCCCCGCGGTCAGCCTGCAGCCACCGCACGTGCCCGCCCAGCCCCGCGGTCAGCCGCAGCCACCGCACGTGCCGCCCAGCCCCGCGGTCAGCCCAGCCACCGCACGTGCCCGCCCAGCCCCGCGGTCAGCCTGCAGCCACCACACGTGCCTGCCCAGCCCCGCGGTCAGCCTGCAGCCACCACACGTGCCCGCCCAGCCCCGCGGTCAGCCTGCAGCCACCGCACGTGCCCGCCCAGCCCCGCGGTCAGCCTGCAGCCACCACACGTGCCCGCCCAGCCCCGCGGTCAGCCTGCAGCCACCACACGTGCCCGCCCAGCCCCGCGGTCAGCCTGCAGCCACCACACGTGCCTGCCCAGCCCCGCGGTCAGCCTGCAGCCACCACACGTGCCCGCCCAGCCCCGCGGTCCCACCCTGCCCAGCCCCGCGGTCAGCCTGCAGCCACCGCACGTGCCTGCCCAGCCCCGCGGTCAGCCTGCAGCCACCACACGTGCCTGCCCAGCCCCGCGGTCAGCCTGCAGCCACCGCACGTGCCTGCCCAGCCCCGCGGTCAGCCTGCAGCCACCACACGTGCCTGCCCAGCCCCGCAGCCAGTCCAACCACCACCTTCGGAGAAAAGAGCGCACTTCAGTGGATATTGTGATATTCGGAGATGGTGAGAATACTTCGGATGCCTATCGGATATTCTGTTAACCATGATTATTTTTTTTTGTGTAGCGAGTCATGTGTGGAGTTCACTAGTTATCTGGAGAAACTCTGGCGCTCAACGATCATATTGATCCTAATGATCACCAATGGTCGAGTTCCCCCAAGAACCATATTCCAAATATCCGACTCAGTGGACCAGTCCCTGCAATGCGTTTCAATTCATCAGCTTTAACATTGCTGAGCGCTCAAGATAATTTCTGCGTAGCTCTATCCCAAACAGAATTACTGTAAAGTGAAACAAAATTAGAAAAATCGTACGAGAGAAGGAGGAAATATGCCCGCTAAGCGGGAGGAGGACTTGTATGCACTCTACATGAATCAGCTGGTATCAACTGCATGCGCCTCGCCCTTGTCTTATCACAATGAGCGTTTTTATTTTAGCGAGCATTCATCCAAAAGTGCAGACGTTCTGGAGTGTCCCACAGCGCGAGCCCACGTGATCATAGAGCCAATCTCCGCTCTGGAGTGTTTCCACAGCGTTTGTACACGTCGCCATGGAGCCAATCTCCGCTCTGGAGTGTTTCCACAGCGTGTGTCAACATCGCCATGGAGCCGATCTCCATTCTGGAGTGTCTCCACAGCTGATCCGCTGTGTCCGCGTGATCATGGAGCCAATCTCCGCTCTGGAGTGTTTCCACAGCCTGTGTCCACGTGATCATGGAGCCAGTCTCCGCTCTGGAGTGCTTCCACAGCCTGTGTCCACGTGATCATGGAGCCAGTCTCCGCTCTGGAGTGTTTCCACAGTGTGTCTCAACTTCGTCATGGAGCCAATCTCCGCTCGACAGGATCGGAATGACCGGACTGCATAGTTCCATGGTGGAAGCCGATGACAGTCACGGCAGAGCGTTGGCTGTCAGCCATGCACGCGAACCCAAGTGAGTAAACCCACACCGCACTTCCGCGCAAAGGATGACTTGTTCTGTCGGTAGATGAAGCTAATAACCACCCGGCTAGATACAAGTAATGCAGGTGAGGCGGTTTATTTTTTCCCGGATTTTCCGGTTTCTACTCCCATTGCGGTTCGGAGATGTGTTGTACGTATGACTCACCAAGCTGATAAATGCTAATGCATTGTGATTTTCAGGAGCCTGAGACAAATATTCCCAGCTCAGAATGACTTCCGACAAATCGACTTTTAAGTTCCCACCACCGATGCTTTGATGGACAATGAGATCTTTAACTCGACCGTCAGTGGTGTATTTTGCGATATACGATCCCGGACAGGACGTCTTTAAGCTCACATTGTAGCCCAGAGTCAAGAGGCATATATAAAAAAAACGAAGTATATGAAAAGTCTAACGTAGTTCCTCTGGTCACATTATATTTTCTTAACCTCCAGGTCATCGATGACGTGTCAGGCAAGGCCAAATAAAAGAAAGGTTTAGTATGTCTTGAATATGTGGTAAGCTATAGAAAATTCCTCAGAAAAGATTCTCATGTGTGCATGCTTGCATAAAGTGCGCACGAACTGTCACATGCACACGTCACATACATGTAGTGCGTAAGGTCATGGTGTGGTCATGGCCACGAGGTCATGGCGTGCATAAGATCATGGTCAAATGATATTATGATGTCGCTAAACATGCACATAGAGCTGCTGCACGTGATGCATGTCTGTCCATTGCGTTGAGCGCTAGATAAGAATATCAGTATCACATAGCCGCATATACAACCCCACTCATGACCTCAGGGACAATGTTTTGTCGTGTTCTCGGTTATTGATAGCCGCAGGGTTAATAATTGATCACTTTGTCATCACAAGTACACCCAAACAGTTACCAACATGAGAAACTGCATGCGAAGCACCTAACCGACATTACCTTGAATCAGACCATGGGTCAAAGCATCCTCTTATCTGGAATAATGCGGAAGCAAGGATGACGCTATGCCAATAAGGTGTCTCGAATTGTGGGAAATTGTTGAAAATTAGTCACCATTGGAGGAGACATGATCGCACTGGTCTCACTTTGTGCCCCGATACCGGTATGGTAAAACACTACGTGGTTGTTTACCTAAGGCACTAGTGCCACGGTGCTGGTAGAACGAACGGCACGGTCCTGAACACGTCCCCATTTTGCTTGACCGACCTGTGCCACAGGATCTTCCTCTACGCGACCCGCTTCATTACCGTCGACAACATTGTGACGTCATTCACAACCATCACCGACTACTCTACGACGGTTTCGTTCTCGTTGGAGTGCACTGCCTCCGGCCAGAATCTTCTGACACGGCGCTGTGTCCTCACTCTCACCGCCGGTCGGTAATCAGCTGGAAACGCTGCCGTCACCATGGCAACATGGTCTGATTGTCAGCTGGCGACACCACAGCGACCATGGTGAAGCATGGTCGGAGTTGGAGATCACTGACATGGTAACGTGTTCTGATTGTTACCTTGAATATTATCGTCACCAAGCCAATGATCGTCAGCTGTGTACACTACCGTCACCATGGTGACATGGTCTGAATGCCAGTTGGGACACTAACGTCACCATAGCAAAATGGCCCGAATGGCACATCCGGGTGAGCAGAGATGGCGCTGAACGTCGTCAGCCGTTCTATGATTCATCACACGTCGATACGGCTACGTGTATTTCTGTATGCATGATGTGGAGAACTTGCCTGTGTCATACATGGTTGAAAAAAAACAATTAATATACGCTTGATGAAATATCGTCAATGGTGTGCTTTGACTGTTTAGTTTCCGTGATTATTATGGGATCCATGGACATTTGGAGGAATATTATGGACATTTCACTGCTGGCTGCATGTTCAGCTAGATTTGGGTGCGCGTCTGTCCAAGAACACGTTGGCGACTGGATCTACGTGATCTGAAAGAAGTTGTGGGTAGGTGGTGAGCGCCTGTTTCAAATAGGATGAATAAGTTTGCATTGGTTGATCTAGCGTGCAAAAGTCCTTTCTCGTGATCAGCGAATCAAACAGTAAAAGAGTAAAACCAAATGCAATAGTTATACTCAAAGATGAGGCGAATAATGCACCTTGACGTACCTACATGATGCTGATGCTAAACAACATTGTGTGCATAGTAGATGCTCGCCCAGCACTGCTCCTTCTCAGTATCCAGTGCAGTCGGTGACTTGGAGAAAGCGATTACTTCAAATTAAGGACCTTCAAGCTTGGCCATCACCCGTGCAGTTGATACATCCCTACATGAGGTTTTTTTCTCGACCACTGAAAGGCGCTCGTCAGCGCGCCTTCGCTTGGAATAGATGATGGACCATCATTTGCCGACCTTATGGTATAATACATTTGAAATTGTCGGCTCAGTTATCTGTAATGTCATGAGGGAATCATGCGGGCGGTGTTTCATTGAAGTCGCGCATTATATAAAATTAATCTCACGCATTGCCCCCAAGTGGCCAATGTTGGGTACAGTAAGGTGATGAACAATTCAAATAGCATGTTTACATGGAACAACAAGCCTTCCAGGGTCATTCGAGGTCATTTATCCAACTTTATCTGATATGATTTCTGTCGGCGTCCGGGTCACTCGGGTGTTAGGTTTGACGCTGAAGCTGACCTTCACACCCATTTGTATCGCAAGGCGCAAGAAAGTAGCATTGTTGCGCACTACTTGGAAAGTTTCCGAAATGGAGTCAGCACTTTGACCCTTTTGCCATTGCTCTATGTGTCGAAATATAACACATCGCATATCGTCAGTATCCCAGGATACTGGGCAAAGTCATGTTGAACATCCACAGCGGGTATCGGTTATCGGTTTTACACAAGGAACGGTTAAATGTAAAAAATCGTCTTTTTTCGGAAGGTATGCATAAACTGATATGGGAGGTCATCAAGCGATCCAGAGTATGCAAATCGGTCGGAGTGGAAATGCATCAGGCAAGGGTGCGCGTTGAAGGGGGAGGGGTTTGACCGGTATATCTGAATGCGCACCGTGATACTATGGAAGTGCGTGTCAGCAAAGAGAAATTAGTGGATATGTTGACCAGTGGAGCTACTCCGGACACCTATCCAGACAGGTGGCATTCGCCAAGCTGACAACAGTCACCTGCGAGTGTAAGATGAATCAGCGAAGAAGAGATGGAATGAAGAACGGGTGAGTGACGAAGAACAAGATCATGATGAAGTGCTGGAGCGACACGTATCAGTCAGTGGCGGCTCCAGGAATTTTAATGGAGGCTGTGGGTGGGTAGGGTACTCGACTGAAGGGGCGCCAATTCCTTGGAGGGCGCGACTGATTTGAGGAAATGTCAGGGTTGTAGTTGAGTGTCTCTGGAGAACACTCAAGTCACGCCTTTTCTACTCAGAGGCCTTATGACAAATGCAACGGGATGCACTCGATCGGCGTGGACGGGCGAGTCCAGTCAGAGGGCCGCTGCCTTTCCATGGTGGAATGAGGCACACATCTCCTGTGTCCTCAGCCCCTCTCCTTGGATTCGCCCCTGATATCAGTAGATGATCATGAAATGCTTCCCGAGCAGGACAATTTCGACAGAAGCAGTCCCGAGGCGAGAAACACCCTCCGAAGAGGGTATTTTTTTGTATATGGTGCCTATTAAATATATGAAAATACGAACTGACTCAAAGGTGATGGGAAAGATAAATGAAGAGTATTTGGACGCATCTGTAAAGACGGGTCCAGCCGACCATCTGGCCGGGGAGGGAGGGGGAGAGAAACGGCCATGGCGAACGACGAAGTGCTGTGTTAGAACCAGATATCGCACTTGATTCTGGCAACATAGGTACTCACCAAATGTGCAACGATGTTGAAAAGAGGACGAGTAGAAACCACTATTCCTCATGTGCCTATAAATGAAATGAGTCGAAAAACATACGATTTCCCCATAATGCACAAGACGTGTTGTATGACTGGGACACAATGAAATTGGAGAATAGGCACTTCGAGACTTCTAGTTTAGAATGTTACCTTTCGCGAACCATACGATCACCTCCGTCAGCCGAAAGTTGTCGGATCGACAGAAATAATTCAAAAATATACACCATGGAAAACAAATCAAATCCAAAATTTAACCATCAAGCCAAAAATCCACGATTAAGCTTTTGCAAAGCTGATTAAGATTTTGCAAAGCTGATTTATGTCCGATATTATTGGCTCGCTAGCTACTGTAAAATCTTGCACACATATGCCATGGGAGGAATACATAGCGACATGTATTCTCCTGCATGCGTTCCTCTATCAGAATACCCTCCTTTAAACTCCATCCTTCGCCAGTCGGTTCATAGGCCAGTATTTTGACTTCTCCCCAAGAGACCGTGTGCTTTGTTTCTAACGCGTACTTTGAAAGCGCAGAATAGTTGGCATCCATGTCTCTGATCGCCGTCATATTTACCCTCCCTTGTTCTTAATCTCGCCCACATAACGTTTGACACGGACAAGCATAACGAAGAATCCATATTGTTCGACTTGACAACGCTGGCAGGCCGACGAAGGGAATCGTATCATGGTCCTCGAAAGCTACTATTTCTTACGTCAAAAAGTTGGAAGAAAAACTAACTATTCTCCTACTTTTCCTGAATCATCGCAGTACCAGCAATCAAGTTCACCTGTCCCTCTGAGGTTTCTGCAGAGATAGCCCATCATCCGTTCAAAATATTGCTCCAAAATTTGGTGCACCTTCGCACCATTCACGAGCAGACATTGTGTCAAAGAACAGATGTCCCTTCCATCAAGGCCTCGGGCTAGAGTAGATTAAATTCAAGTGACAATTTTCCACGAGGCATTTAGATCGGCATATTTTTTTAATGAACAAACCGTACAAGACACATTTCAAAATCAAACATGAAAGTATATGCGAATGATCCCTAACAATGCAAAACTGCAGAAAAGTGAGATGAGATCATGTTGCCAGCTCAAACGGAGGCCTAAACTGGAATAAGTGCCATTGTGCAAACTCATGTGATTAATCTATTCTTTTTAATCGAACTACATTTAATGGCATATTATGTCATCTAATAGCATGAATACTACTCTTAATGGTTATCGATCTAAGTAACCAAAACGAACTCAAGGACTAGTTGAATAAAAGCTGGTCATCAATGGAATTAATCGGATGTATTTTCACGAATGAGTATATGCAGCCGACCTTGTCGGTTGAACCAGTTCGGGACTGTACGAAGGTGTATTATGTCTATGCTCTGCCCCAAGCCTACATTGCTTCTGATCGCTTTTTAGGTGAACGTTACACGGTATTTGCTCTGGTCAGATTTTGTCTGAACTTAAGACACTGTGCATCGCATCACGACCAGCTGGAAACCTCTGGACGGGAGTCATGACTAGTTGAACCGATCGAATGGTTCAAGCACAACCGACACCGGCCGGCTTGTCTTGGCAGGCCGACGGTAAAGTTAGAGCGTGTTATTCCGGCGGCCAGAAATAGCCCGGGGCGCGCCGACGGCCGACCCATGACGTCACCTCATCGGCCAATCGGCAGTGGCGGTGCCGGCAGGCAGCGTCATCGGAGAACCTGCTGGAACGTTGGCGGGGTGCTGTGGCAGGCGGCGACCACCAGACTATCCAAGGCGTCGTCGGTTGGTGTGAGGGTGTCAGTTGTCGGCCGTCGCCCGGGTGGATGCGCCGTGTCTCCGGCCGCGTGGCGTGTGCCCTCCTGTGACCCGGCGTAAGCAGCCAGGCGGAATGGCGAAGTCGACGGCGATCGGGATCGACCTGGGCACGACCTACTCGTGCGTGGCCGTGTTCCAGCACGGGAAGGTGGAGATCATCGCCAACGACCAGGGGAACCGCACCACGCCCTCGTATGTCGCGTTCACAGACACAGAGAGGCTCATCGGAGATGCCGCCAAGGGTCAGGTGGCCATGAATCCCACCAACTCGGTGTTTGACGCCAAGCGGCTGATCGGACGCCGCTTTGACGACCCGGTCATCCAACAGGACATGAAGCACTGGCCGTTCACCGTCGGCAATGACGGTGGCAAGCCGCGTGTCCAGGTCGAGTACAAGGGTGAGGTGAAGAAATTCACGCCCGAGGAGATTAGCTCAATGGTGCTCACCAAGATGAAAGACACTGCCGAAGCTTACCTGGGTAGGAAGGTCAGCGACGCCGTCATCACGGTGCCAGCCTACTTCAACGACTCACAGCGTCAGGCCACCAAAGACGCCGGCATGATCGCCGGCCTGAACGTCATCCGGATCATCAACGAGCCGACGGCGGCCGCTCTCGCGTATGGACTCGACAAGAAGCTCGCGGGTGAGAAGAACGTGCTGATCTACGATCTGGGCGGCGGCACTTTTGACGTGTCGATCCTGACTATTGCCGACGGCGCCATGTTTGAGGTGCGTTCCACGGCTGGCGACACGCACCTGGGAGGCGAGGACTTCGACAACAAGCTCGTCCAGCACCTTCTGGAGGAGTTCCGCCGCAAGCACAAGAAGGACATGTCCGGCAATGCACGTGCCATTCGCCGCCTCCGCACTGCTTGTGAGCGGGCCAAGCGCACCCTCTCCAGCAGCACCGAGGCCAACATCGAGATCGACGCGCTCTTCGACGGCGTCGACTTCTACACCAAAGTGTCGCGCGCGCGCTTCGAAGAACTGAACGCCGAGCTGTTCCGCGGCACACTTGAGCCGGTGGAGAAGGCACTGCGCGATGCCAGCCTCGACAAGGGCTCGGTGCACGAGATCGTCATGGTCGGAGGTTCGACGCGCATCCCCAAGATCCAGAAGCTGCTGCAAGACTTCTTCAACGGGAAGCAGCTCAACCTGAGCATAAACCCGGACGAGGCTGTGGCGTACGGCGCCGCCGTGCAGGCGGCGATTCTGTCGGGCGACGGCAGTTCGGTGATCCAGGACGTGCTGCTCGTGGACGTGGCCCCGCTGTCGCTCGGCATTGAGACGGCCGGCGGAGTCATGACCAAACTGATCGAGCGCAACAGCCGCATCCCGGCCAAGCAGCAGCAGACGTTCACCACCTACACGGACAATCAGCCGGCCGTCAGCATCCAGGTGTACGAGGGCGAGCGTGCCATGACCAAGGACAACAACCTGCTGGGCCGGTTTGAGCTGACGGGGATCCCACCGGCGCCACGCGGCGTGCCGCAGATCGAGGTCACCTTCGACGTGGACTCCAACGGCATCCTGAATGTGTCCGCCGAGGACAAGTCGACCGGCCGCACCAACAAGATCACCATCACCAACGACAAGGGTCGACTCAGCAAGGCCGAGATCGAGCGGATGCTGGCCGAGGCCGAGAAGTACCGTGGCGAGGATGACCAGCAGCGCGAGCGAGTCGTGGCACGTAACCGGCTGGAGAGCTACGCGTTCTCGGCACGCCAGGCGGTAGAGGAGGCAGGTGCCAAAGTATCTGACGAGGACAAACAGGTGGTGAAGGAAGCCGTGGCGGCCACCATCAAGTGGCTAGACGATAACACACTGGCTGAGAAGGAGGAGTACGAACACCATTACCAGGAGTTGCAAGACAAGTGTCGACCCATCATGACCAAGATGGCGCAGGGCGGCGGCGGACAGTCGCATGGCCCCACAGTTGAAGAGACCGACTGAGCCGTGGCCGCCGACATCGGCCTGGATGACAGTGGAGAGGCAGTAGAGCGACAATAAGCCAATGGGAGCCGGCGGGTCGGTAGCGACCGAACTGGAGTGAGGGGTGGGCTGAACATGAACAACGCTGATAACTGGCTGGATCTTTTCACAGAGGATGTCAACTTTCAAGACTGGCTTGTGACCTTGTAGCATGCGCCTTTTAAATCATTTCAAATATTGTAAACCGTAAATAGCGAAAAGCTAGTCTTGTGTCTGCCGCTGATGAACGTCAGTGGTCGGCTCACCGCCCAGCTGTCCGTCAGACGCCGCTGATGGACCTGAGCTGTCAGCTCACCGCCCAGCTGTCTGCCAGATGCCGCTGATGCACCTGAGCTGTCAGCTCGCCGCCCAGCTGTCTGTCAGACGCCGCTGATGGACCTGAGTTGTCAGCTCACCGCCCAGCTGTCTGTCAGACGCCGCTGATGGACCTGAGTTGTCAGCTCGCCGCCCAGATGTCTGCCAGATGCCGCTGATGCACCTGAGCTGTCAGCTCACCGCCCAGCTGTCTGTCAGACGCCGCTGATGAACCCTGAGTGGTCAGTTTACCGCCCAGCTGTCTGTCAGACGCCGCTGATGTACCTGAGTGGTCAGTTTACCGCCCAGCTGTCTGTCAGACGCCGCTGATGAACCTGAGCTGTCAGCTCACCGCCCAGCTGTCTGTCAGACGCCGCTGATCCGTCTGCTGTGTAAAGTGTATGTGGCGTTTGGCATCCGATTGATGCGGAGAGTTGCGTGATGGCTTTCAGGTGCTTAAACATTTCAAATGTGCAGGAGCGTAGCATATTAAGGTGTCTGAGCGGTTCAGGTCTTGTGGACGTAAGGATTTTTTTCTCCAACTGCTGTACGAAAGTACCCTTTCCCAAATGAAAGATAACTAAAGATCAGTGATACGCCATTGTCATGGCCAGGTGTGTTCTGTCAAACCGTCGTCTCTGCATCGTAAAGGCATGGGCGTCGCCACCACTGGGGTCTCTGAAGTCTGAACACCACCTGGTATTTTTGGTAGAGTCTGTATACACCTGGAAAGCTAACCAACTTGCAGAAAATATGGTATCTTCCAGAAGCTCGCCAGTTTCTGTATCAGACGACATCTATATATGGTCGTCTACTGGCGTTAACCTTCTGGCGGAACTCACCCGAGGTTCCACCACGGGTCCTCCAGGCGGGTCTTCGTTGCGACGAATGTCATTTTCGCCCGCGGCGTACCCGACGAGTGGGTCTGACCCGCTCGTCTGTTTGATCTGCCCTTAAGCATGTGTTACCTTTGAACGGGTTGTGCAGCTATTGTATTATAACATTGTGTATTTTTAAACAGCAAACATTACTTTTTCTTCCTCCATGCTAGTGCTCGAACGATGACCTTCACATGACGATTTTAGTTGCCAGCTGCTGAATAAAATACTTTCTGTATAGCACTAGCCAGCAAGAGATATGGCCATTTCTATGGAATGAATGATAACCCGTAAATGTCTAGAAATATGGGATCCGCGTAATAACGTGCCATTTTATGAACATGGAAAAACGTTGTTTTGTCTCTACCACGGGGAGGCGAGGCGGTTGTTGCTTGCGTCCGGGTCAGACAGGGGCATATAAACATGGGGAGAGTATAGTCTTAGCTTTCGTGCAGCTGAATTGAAAAAAAGCTTAACAGCAAAATCAAACCCAAATAATTTTGAGGCTCCAGAACTAAGCGTTGCCGAAATCCAAGTTACTTAAGCTAAGTGCGTGTCGGGGGCGGGGAGGGACGGGGACAGAAGGCAGGCACGGTCTTACCCCTCTAACCTAAAATCGTTCCTGTGCCCTGGGGGATTGAACCCCACCTCCAACCTTAAGGTGGTGACGACACTGGTAAGGGGCGTTCCTTCCAGTAGGAAACAGTCATTAGGATGGCACAACTCTCCAGTGAAGGCTGGTACTTGGAGGTACGGCTCCTTCTCAGCGCCGGGCCACTTCGTACCAGAAGAGTCAATCCTGCGGCACCCTCCAGTCATTATTTCCGAACAACTTGACACATGATGGTCACCGGGTTCTTCCTACCAAATGACGGCACATATTTTTAGTAACGAGCCTCTTCGCAATACGGGATCATTGTTCTAGCTAGGAATACCCAATGGCTCATGTACGTGTCAAGAAGTGACACCCGTGAACTTCATCCTGTCCATTAAATTAAGCACCCCCTTCAGTGAGGAGCACGACATCTCAGAAGCTCTTAATCATTCCACAGGGTTAACAGAACCCACATTTTCAGTACGGGACGCCACTCTGCAGTAAGATTGTTCTCTGCTCAGTGAGGTGATTTCTTTTCACTGAGGGAACACAACGCGCGCAGATGGTGTCGTCAGAGTACGAAGCAGGTTGTGATCAGCGACTGTACCTCGCTCTGGAGGTAACGCTTGGGGTTAATATGACACGCTTTATACTAATCAAATCAGAAGGATGCTATCGACTTGCAGGCATTGCTTTTTCTTTGCTTCTTATTAACGGTTATTCTTTATTGATAATACCGTTGACTGTACATGCATGAAGTTGGTAGGAGTCAGTGGCGTGGCCAGGATGTGGTCCAGTGGGTCATACACTTGAAAATGGCCTCTCACCTACTTTGCCCCCATCCCGCACTTTTCCAATGCTCCTCGGATTCCGGTCACTCTACTTTAAAAGGGCCCCTGTATATATATATATATATATATATATATATATATATATATATATATATATATATGTGTGTGTGTGTGTGTATATATATTTATATATATACGTATATATATATATATATATATATATATATATATATATATATATATACATAATATTGTACAATATCTGATTTTGAGTTGTAATTGCAAAATGTAACCATCAATGGGACTTTTCAGTCTAGGAGCCTCAATTCCATTGTTTTTTTCTTCAGAACTTGCAGGTGTTGTATAAGCCAAAAGGCACTAATGCAATGTTTCATGAGTTGGAATCTGTGGAAGTGTCAGAGAATACAAACTGTTCCACAGGACAGCTGGCGCTCCACTGAACATAAGTCAATTGGAACAGGCAATGGCGTACCGAAGGGGGAGGCAAAAAGAAAATTGTCGCCTCCCCTGATAGGTGGCCCCCAGAAAATGGCGCCGGGGTTGGACTAAGAATCGCGCCGAGGCCCCACAAATATCACAGGAACCTGAGAACAAAAACAGCGGGTTTGAGCAAATGGCGCCAAAAGCACCAAAAAATGACATAGGCTCCCAAAAACATGACCCGGGCTCCGAGAGAAATTTGTGCCGGGCAGGAATGGAGATGTCTCACGAATTCATGGGGTCAAGACTTTATTTTCAGGACATTTTCTGACTAAATCGGGAAAAATAACAAATTAACATTAACAGGATACCAGACCAGGGGGATCCAGACACCCCACCCCCTACCCACCCGCGATCACCAGTGATAGTGTCGGAGCTACACATATCGCACAGGGGCCCAAGCATGTCGCACCGGGGCACGAACAACCCAGCCGAGACCCCGAAAAATAACGCCGGGACGCAAAAATAAACCTGGCCTCCTAATATTCAGAAGAGTTTCCCCAAAACACGCTGGAGGTCCTAAAAATCGCACTGCACCCTACAAAATCCCGTCAGGGCTCCAAAAAACGCGTAAGGTCGCGAAAATGATGTTTCGGCACCCCGAAGCGGTCGCTTCGGGGCAGAAAAGTCGCGCCAGTGCCCAAAAATACCTCGCCGGAGGGCCAGAAAAATCGATCCGGAGCTCCCAAAAATCGCGCTGGGACTCGAAAATGTATGTCGGGGTACATCGAATTACATAGAACCCCGAACAAAAACGTGCCAGGGTCCAAATATATTGCGCCGGAAGCTCGAACAATCAAGCGGGGCCTACAAAATCAATCCGACACACCGAAAACGACCCTGGCTCATAACGTCCAAAACAGGTTCCGAAAAAAATCGCTTCAGGTACACAAATCTCGCGTCGGAGCCCCGAAACATAGCACTGATTTCAGTGATGTATGTCGAGATCCGCATATTGACCTAATGACTTCTGGTGACCTCATTATTGGTCATAATGCAAATGCAATGTATGCTTCGGGCTCTCCGTGATCAGAACTTTCTAACGTTTTTGTGCACTTTCTTATTGCTTGCGCAGATCGGAAATGAGTGGGGGAAGCTTTCAGAGGCATACCCCGGCTGGGCGAGGGTGGACTTCTCGGCTCGCCCGCCGACGGAAGACTACGCAGGACCACACAACATGTCGCTATAATCAGCCTGTCCTCGACTGTGATAGTTTTGCAGGGTTGGAAAGATTCTGCCCCCTACTAAGTTGAGTAGACTCGGGCACGAGCGGAGGAACGCTTCTATCTCAGGGAGGTTTCCATTCAAAAAGTGCCATCACTTAGGCTACTTCAAAAAGCGTTCCAACCTTTCAGTTATCAGTGATGTATGTTATTGGTATGTATGTTATTGTCAAAAAAGGGTCATCCCAGAAACACTATTATCAGTGATGTATGTGTTTGTCAATTATCACACATTGGCTACCGTATATTGGTGGGGCCATCGTCAGTGTCAATTCCTGCCTTATCTGCTTGTTATCCTGTATGTAGGTATTTAGCTGCATTGCGAGCATCCCAGAACTCACAATAGTAACACCCAAACCAGCCAAAATAGCTAAGTAAATGCTCTGGAGTCAATGTCCTTGCCCATCCTGCCTGTCAATGCTATCCACTTCGTCTCGTTTAGCTGTTGGCTATGGACTGTCGAATTTTGTGCAAATGATTGGATGAGTACAAAAGTCAATTTTTAGTGTCGTTCTAAACAGTCGTCGCCGACAAGCCCCACTGTTAAATCTCACGCACAGGAACGCAGCCAGGATTTTCTTTACGGAACCCGACCCAAGATAATATTATGAAATGAGAACAGCTTTCAGAGTGCGAAGCGCGCTGAATTTTGTTGGTTTTGTGTGTTGAAGATATCAACATGTATGGTGTGATCTAGTGTATTTTTCGTTCCTAAGGGGCTGGCGTGGGGGTGGGGGGCTCGGCCCCCTTGGCTGCGCGTCTGCTCACGAACAATGATGCGGAAGTGCCCACCCACAAATGTGCCTAGTAGTATGGAGTACCTAAGAATGGAGTAAGATGTATCGCAAAAGCAAATGTATGGAGTAAAAAACAAGAAGTATGTACCTAAAGTAAGAAAAGTTGCACTCCTGCCTCAGCTGGAGTCCCCTCAAAATTGAAAAGTCCCATGCGGCCTTGCCCGAACATACATTATAGATGTGCAACGAGTGACTAAGTACAACGTTAAGGGGATTGTCTCCTCGCCAAACTTTCGGCTGTGCTTTTCACCAAGCGTAGCCAAAAACATGAGGATGTAGATTAAACAAAACCTGAGTGCCAAAATAAAGTAGCTGAAATTATCGGAGTAGGTAGGTACTTATTTTGTGAGAGGGTTGCTTTCATTTTCGACGATACCTCGAGGCAGGGGTACACAATCGATTGTCAAGTCGGGGGAGGGCAATCAGTCGCTGTGCACATCCCCTCAGTCTCCATGTGAAGCTCTCCATTCTTTTGCAGTTATTCCTTCACCCCCCCCACGTAGCTAAGTGTTAACAGGACTTATGGGCATACGTGTTGTTATATGAAAATTATTGGGGGGGGCAAAAGTGCTTCGGGAATGACGTGGGTATAAGATGTGGCCGTTTCACACGCGCATCGAAGGAGGGGGGGGGGGGGAGGAGCGGCGGAATCCGCCCGCTTCTCCTGCTTTATTTTTACATTATCTCATAGACGGGCGGCGATATTGTAATGCAATCTTGTGACTTTGCTAGAAATCACTAAGCACATCCTGCAACTCAAAATCGAAGCCCATTAGTAAATCTAGAAATTGCGGGGTGTCAAATCGACCGACCTGGCGGCGGCCAGCGAGCGTTCAAGGTCACAAAGGCTTCGTCGGCGGGGTGGAGCGGCGGTACGGTGAGGCAGCCAATCACGACCTCATTTAACCTTAAAGGCCTAGGGTCATGAAATTTGTAGTTCACTACATCCGTAATCTACCCTCCAAATTGTGTGCTTATAGCTTCAGTAGTTTCCGAAATCTTAGCGGTAGGGGCCGAATCCTCCCCCCCTCCTGTGCGTGTTATGTGAGAGGCCCTGGGGCGCTCGTCTTAATCGACACTGTCTTCAATTATGTTTGTATACTAGATTTAGGCCACTTAATCTGCTGATATAATATATTTGCAATTTATGTGATGCTCAAGATAAAGCTACAAGTACAAACACACCTCTAGAAGACCAGGTTATCACTTAAGGGGTATAAAATTGTCCGACTCAATTGAAAGCCCGACAAAAGAACAGCGAATTAAATTGTCAAAATGTTTGGTTCTATCAGTGTGCAAGAGTTCCCCAGCCACGTTTCCGCCGTTGCTCATATATCAACGAATAATCTACGAGCCCAACCACACACAAGCGTGATGGCGAACTAGTAACATATTACTAACATTAATATTTGTAGACAAGACACACAGAAACACACCTAGGTCAGGAATCATGGCTCCGGTCATACCACATGCATTACACATACTGGGACAGTGGATAGGACTGCGTTCAGGCATTCAATATAAGATGCGGAGTTCTTGTTGGTAACTTTTTAATCGATTTGAGATCATATTAAATGTTATTTCTGGATGGTGAAAAGATGACAATATTTAATCCTTATCAAGTACATTTGCCAGTTCAATCTACCTAACGTCAGTCTATCTGAAAAGAGACCGAATTCAATATATCCTCAACATCCAAGCAAGCAAGATCAAGTAGGTTTTAGCACTTGTTTCATTGCGTTCGCTCGGAACTCTCACTCACTCTGTCTGAAAAGTCAGTGTAAACTCGTAAGGTGAACGCTGCTTGGGAAACGTATGTGGTGGATTACGTGCTAAGTATGGCTATATCTGGCAATCTAAATCAAAGCAGGCCCTTTCCGACCTTCGCATTCTAGTAACTTGTCATGAAAAAAAGAGAAAATATCAAGAAAATAATACAACGCATCTGCATTTAATAATCTGAGGGCACATGACACACAACTTAATAATCTGAGAGCACATGACACACAACTCAGAAGTTTTGAGGAACGACACCGCCATTTGCCATCTGCCGCGGTCTCCCACCAACAGCCAGACTACAACACCAAGATGTACAAATGCTTGTGTGTGACCATATCACACCCCTGCAACCGATTATATTACACCCCTGTAACCTCAACACTGTTATCAATAACAGTGACCTACCACTAAGGGTATGCATGGGGTGGAATGAAGCAGCCGTCGTGAGCGGATGTAAAAGGGATCTAGATCCATGTCTCGTATCGTTTCTAAACTAAAGTAGCAGAACACATGCTGTCGATATTGAATTGGGCCCCTCATCACCAACGTCAAGCGAAAATGTTGCAGATGCACACTTGCTGCTTGTATTATCACAGACACACACTTGCTACGTGGACTATGCATTTTGAAGTCGTAATGAGGGTGTGAGACTGCACAACTATCTAGGAAATGAAGCCGGTACACATAGGCAGGGGAAAGCAGAGCTGGGAACAAAATCTGGCCACATGCGAGCAAGCGTGGTTTCTGTGAACGAGAAGGTCGGAATAACAACAGGTAGGTAGGTACAGTACAAGGCATCAAATGTGCACCACTGTTTGGGTGTCTAATTCGCTGATATCACGAAATTCAGATGGTTTTAATTTATCGTGTACTAATTGCATTGCATGTACAATATTTTGCTGCCTCTGTACTACTTTGAGGATGTCTGTAGCTGTTCTAATAAGTTCCCATTTATGATGTATCTCCGTCCTGTATGCTCTATATATCTTATGTGGTAAAATACGTATGCGTCTCCACTCCAAAAGTAGGTACGTGTCTGCGAAATAGGCAAGGTAGTCGTTATAGTACATGCCACGGATAATATAAAAGAAGGTATTGCATCACATATGTAGCCAAAATATATCGGAAATTTATTTTACGCATAATGAAGATTGGACATCGAGCTATACACGATGTTGTAGCCACAGGAGAAAAAAAAATGATGATGTGCAAAAAAAATAATTGTCGAAACCCAGCATTTTAACGTCCGCGGCGCAGCGGCCCTGCCAACTCTTGCCAGGGGCGGACTCAGAAATTCTCATGGGGACACTTGTCTGAAGGTGCGCCGTTTCTTCGGAGGGGTGCCACTGCAGAAGTACCTGGAGGCAGGGGCGGATGCAGGGGTGGCACTGAAGACATGTGCCCCAATAGAAATTGGCGCTCCTTGGGCCTGGAAAATTATCCACCCTGGGAAGGTTCATGTGCATCCCCATCTAATTTTTTTTTCAGCCTGAGGCAGTGAAGAATTCTCTCAGAGAAAAAGGATCACTTTCAGTGTGCTCGAATGCACCCCCCTCGAATTATTTAGTCAGAGGCGCTCCTTGGAAGGGAAAGGCCCCCATTCAGTGTGTTTGAGTGCACCTCATCGAATTGTTCAGCCAGAGGCGCACATTCGAAGGTAAAGGCACCCTTCCGGCAAGGCCGAGTGCACCCGCCCCTCAATTTTGTTTTCAGCTAGAGGCGCCCCTCCAGAGACCAAGTTCTCCTCATGACAAGTTTTGGTGTCTGTCCCGGTCTCCTCTGGACAGGTCTGGGTGGTTGCTCCGGTCTCCTCCATCAGCGGCCTGTGTCAGACCTCTGGACAGGTCCGGGTACCTGTCCCGGTCTCCTCTGGACAGGTATGAGTGTCTGTCCCGGTCTCCTTCATCAGCGGCCTGCGTTGTACCTCTGTACGGATATCGGTGCTTGTCCCGGTCTCCTCTGGACAGGTCCGGTGTCTGCCCCGGTCTCCTCCATCAGCGGCCTGTGTCAGACCCCTGGACAGATATCGGTGCTTTTCCCGATTTCCTCTGGACAGGTCCTAATGTCTGTCCCGGTCTCTTCTGGATAGGACAGCCATGACAATCTCTGAACTCTCTTCTGCCTGGAGGGGTGCCTTTTCGTCCGAGGGGAGTCTCCGGCCGACAAATTCGAGGGGATCCATTCAAGCACACTGAAGAGGCGCCATTTCTCTCGAAGGGGCGCTTTTTACTAAAATGTTATAGGAGGTTCACTCGAGCTTTCCCGGATGGTTGCCTTTTCCCGACCGGAGGAGCAGTCACCCCTCATGGGAGGGAGGCAGATGCCCCCAGCCCCCACCCCCTGTATCTGTCCCTGACTCATGCATCTGCAAGCTAGCAGCTGGCCAAGTTCAGACTATCACAGTTTTCTCCTTTCTCCGAAGAAGACAGACCTCTAGCCAACGCAGACGAAATGTGCGTTTCGGGTGGCTGGAATCCAAGAAGACAGCACCAAGTTCGACCTGCTGGTAGCAAGCCTTTCTATGTCGATCACCACGCAGGTGCGGATATTATCACGGCCCAGACGCCAGTTTTGTGGCCCTTATTAACGCCCTAAGACATAGATTAGCGCAATCGCGAGTGGGCCTCCTGGAACTCCTATTGCCCTGCCAGCAGCTCAGAGACCAGAGGCCGTTGCAGCTGCTCCTGCGGATGCGCTTCGAACTGGGTACAGCAGGAGATGCCCCAAACATCCGTGAACTGTTGAAGACCATTTCTTCGATGGCTGCCGCAGGCAGCTTGGGCAGCATTATCGTTGCCGTCAGAGGAAGCTTCTCTGGGTCAACTGGCTACCGCAGCTGACAGATTCTTGGAAGTATCGACTTCAGGCCTGGCGTCAGCAATGGCGGCAGGATACTCAGCAGCGCAGACGGTGCCAGTCGGCGCAGTGTCTCCGGACACCAGAACGCTGGCCACACTACAGGGTATAGTCGCGAAGTTAACGGTGGCGGTCAGTAGCCTGGAAACCGTCCTGAGTGGCAGGTCACCAGAGAGAACGGGCGGACGTCACCAGTTCCAGGGCCATCGAAGGGGCCATCGGCGGGTCCATCGGCGCTCCCGCTCCGATCGTAGCACGCAGTTTTATGCTTTTTGCTGCATGCCAATTTGCATTTCATATTGCAGGGAGGGGGTGGGTGGGGGATGGGGGGTGGGGGAATGCACTATTGGAGGGGAAAAATTGAGCATTGAGGGGGCAGATGCTCCTCCAAAAGTATACAAAGCAAAACTCCTGCTTATGGGAGTGGAATGGAAAGAATGGAATAAAGAAAACGTGTTTCCCGATCATTTTAGAGAAATTCCGCCGCTGTCCCCGTGGCGCAAACCACAAATCTCAGGATTTCGGCTAATTTATTTTCCGGTAGAGGAATCACTTCTTACTTTGAACTTCAAATTTCCGGGTTGAGGGCAGTGACGGATGCAAGGGGAAACTGGGGGCATGCTCCCTCTCGATTGAGGTGTAACGCCCCTTCAGAGTGCAGAGTGGGTGGGGCTGCTCTAGTGCAACCCCACCCACACCACGCTCAAAGAGTTTTTGTTCAGATGATGCCCCTCAGAGTAGGAAAAGCGCCCCCGCAGAACATATAACTGTCCCCCCCCCCACCTCCGATCAAGATTATAGACGTCACCAACTCATTAACCCAGCACCTTGTGTCACTGTGAGATTGGTTGAAGCGGGAAATGACCTTTTTGGGAGCCAACGGTGACTAGAAGGCTATTTTTGTCTAGCATAAGCCCATAAGCCCAATGGGCTTATAGCAAAAAAGCATATTCAACGATTTAACTGCACTAGAAAGCCGTTCGTAACGTAAATTTCGTAATCGGTATCCTTTCATAGTATGCATATTTTGATCATATTCATCAATATCAGGGTGAAGTTGGCGCGAAAACCTGAAGCATTTCATGGTCACAACTATTGCTGATACCTTACAGCAAAAAAAAATCAGTCAGTGCCAGTCATTTTTTTTAAATCCTTTTATTTTTTTTTTTCCCCCCCCCCCAAAAATTTTTTCCCCCCCCCCTCTTGGGGGGGGTTAGGAAAAAAGGAGGTCGCCCCCCCCGCTCAACATCGAAACCAAGATACCTTTACTAGAAGGTAGATCGAAGTTTTCCTTCAAGCCCGCATGACGTCATCCGAAGGTTTTTTAATATGGTATCAATATGGTTGCAGAATACTTTTTTCAAATCATACGCAATGGTTACTTTTATTTTGCTTCCTCTACAAGCAAGTATATTTATCTTCCGCTGACTGAGTTATTAATATTGTCCTGTTCTTTCCATTGAACATTTGTTACGACACATATTTTTATCATGCATTGGCAAGGTTGGATTTGTGCATTGTAATCTTGCATGTTGAGAGGAATATTTTGTAGTCATCCAGTATGGAGAATATTTTTTTAAAACCTTATGCATCGTAACTCAATCTGCACCCCCTCTCGGTGAATTTTGAGCACTTTTACTTGATCACAGCAGCTCATTGTCAAACTTAGGAGGTAACTTAGGAGATTCAACCTCCAGATGAGAAAACAAGAAACAATTTTCTGAAGAGGGTAGTGTTCTGGATTCCAAAAATCCACGAGCAGCGTATTTTTCCAAACATGTACATATCTACCTACATTGACATACAACAGTCATTGAAAACATAGCTTTTTCTAGGCCAGCTAGACTAAGGGCATGGTGCATTATTCCTTGATTAATTTTGCATGGATTATTGACGATACATGCATAATTGAATATTTATGTACAATGCAATCATGCTATGAATGCCTTCCTGAAACTTTCCATGAGTTGCAGTCTGATTTCCTGTAGTATGAATTCAGCATCTAGATATTATGTTTGAATGTAACACATCTCTGTTTCAGGTGTCATGCCTTACTGTACAGTACCAGAGCATAGAGGTGGCACTGGGCAGGCAACTTTAATAAAGAAGAAATCTGGTTACACCATTCTTATCAGGATTCTGCCTTAGCAAAATCTCTTAGCATACAATAAAACACGTCTAAGTTCTTAAATGTTGGGGAACCAAGAGTATACTCCAAGCATTTCAAAGAAATTGATAAGAGAAGAAACCTAAAGAAAGATCTGCTCAACCCTGCCTCTTTGCAGCGAAGCAAATGTCTCCTACCATCAGCTATTTCTACCATAATATTCCCACCAGCCAAAACCCTGGGTAATCCTGATTTTTTATTTATTATTATTGATGTTTACATCATTTGCAAGATTACTTTGTTGTGTTTTTCCCTGCTTCATTTGTATGTTGACAATGTTTTTCCTCCACCAAAGAAAAAGATGGATAGGCCTGGTTAGGCTATATCCTTTTATGTCAAGATTTTGATACTTTTCTCTGAGAACATAGATTAGGCTAGCTAATTTTATGCTAGGTTACCTTGCAATTTCTAAAGCTTTAAATAATTAGTTATTGTATATGAACCAATTTAAAGCCCTCATTTTTTGTGTTATTTTGCTTTTCAACGAATTTGTGTGCTTGTTGGTAAAAAATATGTTCTTTGTACACTGAAATAACAATCACGATAAGACCCTCATGTCAAGCATTTACCACTAAGTTGTAGCTACACTAAGTTTGGGTCAAAGGTATGAGAAATAGATGATTTGGGTCAGATCTGCTGACTGAAATGGTGCATTCATGAGCTACATTTTTTACAGAATGGACAAAGAATGATATCAGGTGACAAATGTATCCATTAGATACATTTACAGTTGAACAAGTTTTTTTCTGCTATATAGTGGGCTGGATCCAGCCCACTATATCTGTTCTATCATCAAAACTTAGTCTGGAATACAAGCATAATCATTTTTGATGAAAAAATAGCATAGTTCTTGTCATAGGAACACATGTTCAACTTTATTGACAAAAAGTATCAAGCCTTTTGGAATGGCATTATATAGGTTTTGTTTAAGTGATTGGAGCACGATTGCTCGATGTCCTGACCTGTGTATTTTAAGTATATATGTCTCAAACTTAGTATAAAGGAGAGGTTATCATGAGATAACAAGTGAGTGATGCCTATATTTAGGTTGATTCTTTCCATCAACAATTATAGGATTTGTGTAAAATGCCGCCACACGCCACGGTCTGCGCCCTGCGGAGTTGATGGCCATCAGCAAAACTCTTGCATACATCGAGGTTGACGACGATATTTTACATGTTATTTTGACTGATTCTCTGAGCAGTCTTGTGGCGTTGCGCAGTTTTAACCAGCAACATGTCATCGTACGAGACATTTTATCGCACCTTACTTCTCTGCATCGCATGGGAAAACAGGTCATACTTTGCTGGATTCCAGCACATGTCGAAATCCGTGGTAACGAGCTGGCCGACAGGGCTGCAAGGCGTGCAGCACAAGCGCCAAGGAGTCGCGTTCTCCCACTTCTTGCCAGTGACTACTACCCAATTATCTCATCATTTATTCTCAGACAGTGGCAGGGCAAATGGGACCAAGTGGAGTTCAACCAATTAAAGCAAATCAAACCATAGTTAGCTCCGTGGCCAACGTCCTTCAGCCAAACTAGAAGGGACGAGGTAGCCATCTGTCGTCTCAAAATTGGTCACACTCTAGCAACACATAGGTATTTATTGTGCGGGGACGACAGGCCGAAATGTGTTAGGTGTAATGCCGCACTGACTGTGCACCATGTGCTGGTGGCGTGCCAAGCATACACAGAAGAACGTAGGCGCCACTTCGGATATGATGCGAATGCTCTGAGGTTGAAGGACTTATTGGGAGATTATTCCCGATTTATACACAATGGAGCAGTTTTGTGCTTCCTTGCGGAGATGGGATTTGACGTAATACATGCACCTGCCTAACTGATTATTTGTTTCCCCAGATCTTATATCAAGCGCCTTAATAGCTACCGATGTTTTATATTCGTTTGTGAGTATGACGCGTGCTTAGGCAACCTTGTTATGGGTGAAATATAACCCAATGGGGTTGACGCACCCTAAAACCCCAATATTCATAATTAAAATGGCAAACATGCATAAGAAGCCTCTGGGCCATTTTTTATCACAATGTTGTTTTTCTGGTGATTTCTGATTTCTGATTTCTGATTGTTCCTTTGGAAAATGAAAACTTCCAAGGATATAAGCACTTTAAGTTCAAGTACTTCTATCTAAGAAATCAGTCCAAGAAAAGAATATCAAAAACATTGAAATAACTTTTAAAAAAGCAAGAAGAAAATTGACTACATATACCTGCTATCCCACCTCAACAACATATGGGAAGTGTGGGAAAAGGTTTTGGGTGTGGTGGTATATAATGAAAAATAACATACAATTATCAATAAATATTAATGCAACCTAACCTAGCCTACTGATGTTCGACGGCCTAACACCTACCGATGTTGAATCACTTAAACGCACTAATATTGGATTACTTAAAACCTACGGATGTTGGATTGCCTAAATATGATTTTAAAATGTGATTTTCAAAACAAATTGCAGAGGACTGTCCATAATAGCCAATGCACGTGGAGGGCATGTATCGTGAAATAAATAAATAAATATATAAATAGGGAGACGTCAGCCTTCCACAGCCGCCGGCTGCCAGCGACCATCGTGCAGACAACGGGTCAGGCATGCACGGTCAAGTTCGCGGACCGCCGATAGGTCATTCACATAATGACCAGATCAGGTCGCGAGTGATGCCGTTGCTGTATCCGTTCCCGAATCCGTCCCGTCGGCTCCTGCGACGTCATTTGCCCGAGGGGTATCTCAACTGAGGCCACCATCAGTGGTAGCCTTACCTGCTGGCGTGTGTGTTCCCTTGCCGCCCCAGTTCAGTACATAATATATATATATAATATATATATATATATATATATATATATATATATATATATATATATATATATATATATATATATATATATATATATATATATATATATATATATATATATATATATATATATATATATATATATATATATATATATATATATATACACACACAAATACACAAATATATATTACGTGGGCTATATGGGGCCTCCTGTCGGTGGCGAATCCAGGGAGGGAAGTTGGGGCATGTGCCCCCCCCATAAAAGGTGGCGTCCCTTCGACTAGGAAAATGCGTCCCTCCGCGAAGGCTCGAGTGCACCCCAACACCCTCGAATTTTTCAGCCACAGGCGCCTCTCGGCAGGAAAGGCACCTCTCAAGCTACTTTCGCGGTGGCGCCACTCCAAACACGTGTCCCCTCCCCAAGATGACAATTCCTGGATCCGTCCCTGCCTCTTGTGGCAGCTATTGGTTTCCTGTAGCGGCTATGGGACCTCTTATGACGACAGAGAGCCTCCTAGTGCGGTCTAGGGGCGGTCAGATCATTTCAGGCGGTCTTCTGTGGTTACGTTTCGGAAACTCTCCTGCCACTGAGGGGAAGAAGCTAAGGCGCACTTAGCTTCCCCCCCCCTCTGTCTGTCCTTTCTTTCGCTCTTGAACGGGGGTGACAACTTGACCAGCTAAAACGGACGGTAGAGGGAGCCTACCAATATCGGGAAAAATCCCTTTATTTTGGAGGAACTTGATGGTCAGCCTGCCGGAAACGGCACATTGTTAGGCAGGAAGATTGTTACTGGGTCATTTAGGATACATTTTGCTGAAGCTGAAGAATAGGTCTTTCAATTGATATACGTCAAAGTGATCTATATTGCCATAAAACATGCAAGAGAGCGTAGAGAAAAACGGTAAAATTGCATGTAAACCAATGGTGAAGGGAAGCCTTCAAGCCCGCTACCAAACCAACTTCGTGGGGGCCCGATCGAAACCTTGCGCCCAAGAGTATTGAATTCGCCGGGCCTTGCCTTGCCCTGGCGCCCTGGGGTCCCGGTGCTCCCGGTGTGTCCTTGCGATTAGCGAAGGAGGATCGGGGATGAGTGCGCAGTTGTTGTCAATATATGGCAAGCGACCTATTGACAGTAACAACTCTTGGTGTAAACTACGTCTATAGAAACTGCTGTCACCAGATAGCATTACAGGGTGACATATTTTGACGTAGAACATTGGAACGATTGCGCCGATCTCGCCTTCTTGCGGTCTCGTGTTGCTGCATCATTATAATATATCTCGCTAATCCCGAAGCATCTAGGACACTGCGTACCCACCATGTCTGGGTTCGATGACAACCCCTTTGCTGACCCCTTTTGTGGTGAGTATAATGGCCGGTCTTCCAGGAATTTATTTATTGGGACATCTTCAATGGTTGGCATTTAGGTATTGAGAAGGGTACCTAGGTAGGTATATGGGTATATATATATATAGCAGTTCTATTTGACTTATTTCATGCAAGCAAATGGTCTAATTTCATAGCATATGCCGGTCACTACATTTTTATAGAGTTATTAAATGCATGGAATTCATCCTCCAAATCATGGAGGATGAAAAAAGTTATTAACTGAACAGCTTCATGTATGCTGCCTTATGTAACACCTTATGTAGCACAATCCCCTAGATTTGTGGCATTGTAATGGACTGTTTTCCAGGGACAATTTGTTCATTGCCATTTCACTGAAGATCCAAATGTAAATGACATAATTTTAGTTTGAACTAAAATATTCCAGATATTAACTAACACATTTGTCATACAGCATTTAATATTATGAAATAAGTCAGCTTTTGGAAGTCATTTTGGTATTATTGCAGATCAAGGTAAAATTTGATTCTTTGGGATATCTCTTTTTAATATCGCATATTCTAATGTGAAAAAGATCATGCGACCACTCATTTTCTCTGCAAACAATTACTTTTCAGTTGGTAGATAAATATACTATCATAATCTTCACTCTACAAATATAGTCAATCATGTATAATTATCCATACCTGGTGCATCACAGATAAAGAAGAAATTCAACACTTCATGCACTCAATTCAGTGCTCTTTGACATCAAAACTTTATGATGCTGGCTTAATTTCATATCCATTCCCAACAAGAAATATTTGCGGCCACATGCATCCATAGCCTTTGATCAAGGCTGGAAGTTCCGTGAGATGTTGTTAATGTTAACAGTAGCACTAGGAATGTTTGCAAGATATGATGATGTTGGGATGGAAAAGTTTGTTTGGGACTACCTATTCTGGTTTTCTGCTAGGTTAGGTTAGGTTAGATTATATTATGCTATGATATACCTTCTATATTATGCTATGTTACCTTAGTCTAGGTTAGGTTATTTTTTTTAAAATGATTGATCTATTCATATGTAAATTTTTGGTTGATTGTTGGTTTTACGACACTGACTGGTGAGACATATAGCATCGGCAATCTCACGCTGATTGCCGCAGGTGAAGAGTAGTGACAGGTGAGACTCAAACCCACAATCTCTTGATTGTGAGGTGGGCAACTTATCCCTAGACTACTTGTCCCCTCATATGTATTTTTTCCTCAATTCTGGATTGATTGGGCAGTAAATACAAATGAGACAAACCACACTCAGCCACATGTATCAATGTAAGCTTAGTTTTGTGGTGTACAGGTTGTGCTCCAGCATCTCATGGAATTATTCAGCTTTCTTTGTGTATGTGGAAAGTAAACCAAGACTGCTTAAGTTTCCAACAAGTGGCATTCTTCCCCAAACTAACTAACTTAGGAAAGAAAAGCTATGGAGGTGCCTCCAGAGGAGCCAACTTCAGAAGTGAGCCCTGGGAAGGAATGATCTAGAGGCATATCCAGGAAGTTCTCTGGAATCAGGAAGAGAGGAAGACAATGCATAGAAGCACCCATTTTTGGAGATAATCAGGGTGCACTCATGGAACAGGAGAGCTGCAGAAGCACAGGAGGAGGGTTGTGGAGCAAGACCCAGGGGAAATGTTGTGGAGATACAACCAGGAACTCTGTTAAATGGGGAGGGGACTAAAATATAGTAGGCAGGCCCTCGCACTATCACCATTGGCAGCATTGTGCACTCAGGAGATAGAAGGCTGCAGAGGTAAGCCTAGAGGAGAAGGGCTGCATAGGTACACCAAGAGAAGTGAACACAGGTGAACCCAGAAGAGAAATGTTTCAGAGGTGTGTCCAGAAACTCTGTAAAATGGGGACTAAGGCTGCATATTTGCACCCAGGTATTGGGGGAAGGAGAGTGCATCAAAGATATCAAGAATTGCAGAGGCACATCTAGTGAAGGGGGGCTGTTTGTGTGAACACAGGGGAGAGATGTTACAGAGGTGCAGCCAGGAACTTGGCAAATACAGAATGGAAGTTAAATACCTAGGTTCAGGGTGTAGAAGAATGCATTTAAGAGAGAGGAAAAGCTGCAGATTACAAATTACTCAGAGATAACCACATTTTCCCACATACTTTTTACTGTGTCGGTATGGGTAGGTTCAGTCAAAGCTCAGTTTTACCATATCCCAAAACACTAATTTTGCAGCTGTGGCTGCATGGAATGTTTGCGTGGAATGTTATTGTGCTGCGGCTGTGTGGAACTGTCTTCTGTGGTCAATTCCAGTGCCTCACTGTCAACTTTTAAGAACTCTCAATATTTTAGGAGTTTGATGTATGTACTATGTGGCCCATAGTGTTGGTGTTGTAGAGGTAGTATTACCTTCATTTTAACAAATATCTTATTTTTGCACCAATATGTTTGATTCCTGCTGAAGTCTAGTCAATGCTGTGATAAGTGTAAATGATATTGATCGATAATAGCCATCTCATGGAAGGATTTCAGACTTCATGAAATGTGTTGAACCCCTGGTCCTCTTATTTAATTGATGCTGATATGTTCAAACCTGTTCGCCTGACAAAGTTATAGGTGCTGTATAACCTATGCAATTGATGCACCCATAAACCCCAATAACAACACTGAAGGATTTTAGATGCAACACACATACATACTGACAGGATGTACTATAAGAGGAGTGCAGTTTCAGAAGTAACCCCAGGGTAGGAATGTTCCAGAGGTGCATCCAGGTACCTCTCATGCACCAGGAAAGGAGGATGAAATTGCATAGGTGCATCCAAGTCCAGGAGGAAGAAGGGTACACTCATTAGACAGGTGGGCTACAGATGCAAACTCAGAGGAGGATGTGCACAGAAGTAAACCTACAGGTGGAGGTTACAATATCCTTCCCAAGAAGCTGAAAGCACTGGTGAAGATCATTATACTGAAAGCAGTTTCATTCAACTAATTTTAGGCTTTAAAGTGCCCATCAGTTCATTTGTCCACCAGGCAACTCTTGGGGTGGCAAGGCCAGCATTATGTGCCAAAGGACCCTTCAAATAGTTTTTCATTTCATTTCCATTCATTTTCATTCATTTTCATTCATTTTCATTCATATTCATTTCCATTCATGTCATTTCCATTCATTTCATTTTCATTCGTTTCATTTTCATTCATTTAAATTTCATTCATTTCATTTTCATTCATTCATTTAATTAATTTCATTCATGTCATTTCATTCATTTCATTCGTTTCATAACAACAAATCTTAATTTGCCCTTTTGCAACAATATGTGTATGGTCCTTAGTTTAATTTCAGTAACTATGTGATTCCATGACATCGGAAAATGGAAGAAAAAGGAAAATATGCCTGAATCCCATGTTGATCTTAACAGTGTTCTTCCATGTTGCCTCCATTCACCTAATTTACTGAGTAGTTATGCAGGAATTACACCTGTACCATTGAGGGATATCCTGAAAACATCCATTGTTAGGTATAGATCATTTACATCAAATTTCTAGTTAAGGGTGATGAATATGTTTTTTTTTTTAAGTATCATACCTGTTCAGCCAGATAGGAGAGTTGCAGGTGAAGGAGCCTGCTGCTCCTAGCCAGTACCACACAGTCAAAGATTAAAATGTGCTAAATATGGTATTAATCAAATTTTGAGAAAACAAAGGTGTGAATACCTCCATGTTTATGAACAAGATTAAGGGTGTTTGACCACCCACTTCTGGTGCATATGTGTTTTTCAGTTGGTGTGTAGAATAATATTAAAAGGGGTCTGTGTGAAGTTATATGTAATGAAGGATAAGGTGATATTTAAATATAAACCTAATCTACCTCTTTTATCACTAAAAATGCGTTGAAAAGTTAAGAACAAATAATACAATTACCAACAAAAAAAAAAACTAAACCAACGAAGCTCAGCCTCCATTTTCAAAATTGGTTTTCTTCTTGAATTAAAACTAAACAATTTTCAACTGAAAAACCATACCCTAAGCCTAGCTTCTTCTTTTTTGCATTGCGGACGTAAAACGTGTGTAAAGCTTATCTCGTCAATGTCGAAAACCACAAGAATACCATACATTTTTTACACGTTTCTGAGAATTGCTACTTGGTATTGTTTTGTCTGGCGATTTCTAAAAAGTCTTTATATAGTTACGTTAACCAAAGTAAAACACATTCCTTCCATGTCAGCAACAAAGTAAGGTGGGATCTCCGAGAGGTTTGCTTTCCGAAGTAGCATTATGTGGATAGTCATGTGTGAATAGCAGCCCTAGCATGAAGTGGTAATTATTCATCCTTGGCTGCAGGATCCATCGATGAGGAACGCGACGCAGAACGGCGCTGGCGGCCTGGAGGAGTACAATCCGTTCCAGGAAGGTCAGCGTGCGGCAGCGCAGCCGGCGGCGGCGACGACGACGACAACGACGACGCCCCCACAGCCGGCCGTCATGTCACCCACTCAGGACTCTCGGCCGCCGCCGCAGTACACCCCCTCCGCCCAGCAGCAGGTCAACACGGAACAGCTGCAGGTCAGTCGGCGGCGGCCGGCAGCTGGGCATTTCGTGTGCGCTGGCTGGAGTTCGCTACGAGCGCAGTATGTAGCGCAGCCGTCTGTGGAAGAGACAGGTGGAGAGGAGAACTATATCCCCTCCGTTGAGACCGGGGACGAGTGGTCTAGGGGTAAGATGCTCGTCTCGCAATCGAAAAATTGTGGGTTCGAATCTCACCTGTCGCTACTCTTCGCCCGCGACCAATCGGCGTAGAGATTGGCGACGCTATATGACTCAACGGTCGACGTGTCGTAAAACCAATAACCAACCAACCAACCCTCCGTTGAGACCAGTTGTTATCAACCGAGCATGCGCCCAAAAACCCTAATAACTAACTATCAACCGAGTAGGCGCGCCTTCCCAGAGGGCCGGCGCAGGCACCAGGAATGACACCGAGCCGTCGATTGCATAGCACAGAAGCAAAACCTGTTAGCAGTCAGCAAAATTTGACAAAAATTACAAGTCCACGTGAACATGACATAGCAACTACTTCGCACATATTCAGTGTCGATTGGTAGGCATAACAAATCATTCCTGTTATGAGTGTAGCGATACATCATATGGGTCAGCTCGATCAGCTGTCCTCTGCGTCGATAAGAATTCAGGACTCCGTGTAGTTCCAAGTGCGGTATATGATATGCCAATTGTCATGTTTCCTTTGCTTTAGAGAGATATATACTGCGTATGGAGGTGTGCTATGGACAAGGCCTCCTATGCAGATACAAATTAGTCCTTTCCTTAAAAGACATAGCCCATGCTAAGAGTCCACGCCTTTATGCTTTAACCCATGTTACCCACTTCACGATCGGGCTTGCCCACACACCATGAACTTCCTTGTGCATCCAGAGCATTTTACATAGAGCGATTGGCGCCATCCTCTCCCGACCTAATCTGTGTTACTGTTGGTGAGTGGGACGGCCTCAGATGTTTCCTCGGCGCCACTGCTGGTGGGTGGGACGGCCTCAGATGCTTCCTCAGTGCCACTGCCGGTGGGAAGGCCTCAGATATTTCCTCAGTGCCACTGCTGGTGGGTGGGACGGTCTCAGATATTTCCTCAGCACCACTGCTGGTGGGTGGGACAGCCTCAACTATTGTCTCAGTGCCACTGCTGGTGGGTGGGACGGCCTCAGATGCCTCCTCGATGTCACTGCTGGTGGGTTGGACGGCCTCAGATGTTTCCTTGGTGCCACTGCTCGTCTGTCGGCCGGCCTCAGGTGTTGCTTCCGGTGTATGAATGTGTTGTCTGAGCGACAGATCGGTGAAATAATGGGGTGATGAACTTGAAATGATAAATGTATTGACTGCAAAAATATTACTCCAATACACACCTTTAGTTCATAGTTGTAGGTTTCAAGGGTGAAAACAGTCGAGTGATATTTGCTAAACATGCACTTTTGTTTTAAGATATCTAAGGGTGATTTTCTTTCCAATCTCGGTTGGCAATGTGAATTTAAAACAACGTTAGAATCTTTAAATGTTAGTGACCTTTGTTTAGAACATGCGATATCCAAAATATGCAGACTGTTATCCTCATAAAGCGTTGCTGGAACACCATCTAACAGTTGACTGGGGTCTGACGATTTAGCACACGTGACCCATCTAACGTACATGCGAGGGCGGCAGTCTGACGATTATTAGCGTTGCATGTTTCCGTATAGTTAACATCATTTAATCGAGCGTTTCTTTTCCTTTCAGGCGCTACGGGTGCGTACCTTTCATCTTCTCACTTCTTGGTTGCGTATTACGAATGCGAAGAGTGTGAATCGTTATCTCGCTGCATGGCCACTACAGTCGATGCGCCCTGAAAATCAAAATAACTAACTAACGATTCGTTATCTCTCTGGATTTGATACAGCATTTACAACGTTGGCATGCTCTGCTAACATGAGGCATGATGCTATGTTGCCTTCAGGCAGCTCTTTTTTCCGTTGTGTTGCCATCAGCTAGCCACAGAAATTGTACTGTTGTGTGCAATGCGTAACTATATGCATGCGATATTTTTTTCGATCGGCTGTAAACTTGTCGCTTGCCCATAGCCACACAGCCAATAACATCGAAACATGGTCAAGAAGCTTTTCGTTTGCTTCCGTTCTTGTGTGTAATGCGCTCACTTTTTCTGCCGGAGATGGAAGCTCAACAGACATTATGGTTGAACTGTTGAAGTTATATTGGAACTAAATGGTCATACATGATTTGTGTACAGCCATAGCATAAGCTGGTGTTGATAGCCTCCCGTTGTACTGCGTGGGGATGGTGACAAGTGTCCGGGTGCAGTATGTATGGGTGGTGACAGTGCCTAGGTGTAGTGTGTGTGGGTGGTGGCAGTGTCCAGGTGTGGTGTGTGGGTGGTGACAAGTGCACAGGTGTAGTGTGTGGGTGGTGACAGGTATGCAAGTGTAGTGTGTGGGTTGTGACAGTGTCCAGGTGTAGTGTGTGTGTGGGTGGTGACAGTGTCCAGGTGTTGGTGAAGGTGTCCAGGTGTAGTGTGTGAGGTGATTGTAGCGTCCAGTCGTGGTGTGTATAGGTGGTGATAGCGCCCAGGTGTAGAGTGTAGGTGGTAACAGTGTCCAGATGTGGTGTGTGGAGGTGGTGATAGCGCCCAGGTGTAGTGTGTGAGGTGGTTACAGTGTCCAGGTGTGGTGTGGTGTAGGTGGTCATAGCGCCGAGGTGTAGTGTGTGTGTGGGTGGTTACAGTGTCCAGGTGTACTGTGTGGAGGTGTTGATAGTGCCCAGGTGTAGTGTGTGTGGGTGGTTACAGTGTCTAGGTGTAGTGTGTGTGTATGGTGACAGTGCCCAGGTGTACTGTGTGGAGGTGTTGATAGTGCCCAGGTGTAGTGTGTGTGGGTGGTTACAGTGTCTAGGTGTAGTGTGTGTGGATGGTGACAGTGCCCAGGTGTACTGTGTGGAGGTGTTGATAGTGCCCAGGTGTAGTGTGTGTGGGTGGTTACAGTGTCTAGATGTAGTGTGTGTGGGTGGTGACAGTGCCCAGGTGTAGTTTGTGTGGTTGGTGACAGTGTCCAGGTGTACTGTGTGGAGGTGGTTACAGTGTCCAGGTGTACTGTGTGGAGGTGTTGATAGTGCCCAGGTGTAGTGTGTGTGGGTGGTTACAGTGTCTAGATGTAGTGTGTGTGGGTGGTGACAGTGCCCAGGTGTAGTTTGTGTGGTTGGTGACAGTGTCCAGGTGTAGGTTGGTTGTGACTTTATGACGCACTCAGGAGCTGAGGCCATATGGCATCGCCTGCCTCTCACCCTGGCATGAAGGGCGGGCACCGCAGGAAATCGAACCACGTACCTCTGGCACGCCAGATGTCAGGTGTCCAGGTGTAGGTTACGGGAGATGTGACGTCACTGCGGGTGATCAGCGTCAGCAGGAGGAGCTGGAGCGCAAAGACGAGGAGCTGCGTCGTCGTGAGGAGGCGCTGAGAACAGGCCAGCTGAACGCCCGACAGAACAACTGGCCGCCGCTGCCCACATTCATACGGGTGACGCCCTGCTTCTACCAGGACATCAACGTGGACATTCCGCTCGAGTTTCAGCGCATTACCCGCCACCTGTATTACCTTTGGGGATGTGAGTATTGCTGCATTACCTTGGTGAACGCTAGTGCACGTGCAGTGCCTCCGGGAATGTAAATGCACTACACTACCTCCGAGGAAGTAGGTACAGTTGTTCTACATCTGGGGACGTGAGTACACCAGCATCTCGTATGGGGATGTCAGCAGTGAGCTTACTTGTACTACCTCTGGGGACGTGTGGACACGTGCCCTACCTCTGGGGACTCGGGTAGCTCAGCACTACTTATGAGGACGCGAGTATAGTGGTGTTACCTCGGATAATCTGAGAACGTAAGGACTGGGGGGGGGATAAGCGTACCCTGAGCCACATGGCCGCGGCAGACCGGCTGGTACCAAATGGAACACGTCGGATCCAGGAACGTAGGAACACTCGTGGTGGAATGGGGTCGATAATCAGTCTGAAGCTGTCCCTTTCATGCGTCACCACCTCAGATGCCCAGGACACATTCAGCCTCCGGTAACAGGTCACGTGTATTGCAGTGCACAGTATGGTACTGCTGTTCAACATAATCGGTGGGCTGGCAATGATGATCCAGTTCGGTCAGTTCGCCATGTTCGGACTGGCCCTGCTCTACTTCGCGCTCTTCACACCGGCGTCATACCTCTGCTGGTTCCGACCAATTTATAAGGCGTTCAGGTGAGTCGGTTTCGTCTGTCGCGGTGGTGGAAGTGATGGATGTATGCTAAACTGAACATTTCGTGTTGAATATCAGTTGGTACTATGCATGTCGGTCACGTAGTGAATTGTCTGTGTTAGCCAAGTCGAGCTAATTTGCCGCCACGACAACTTGGTTACGAATGTACTTATTTTCAATCTATTGCCATGCTTCCTTTCGTCGGACGTTTTGGCGATTACCAGTGTATTCGTTTCCCGGGCGTTGCGACATTTGTTCATGCTCGCCTTGTTGTTTGCTTGCCAACGATCGTTGTGCGCGACGTTTTGTTTGGTACCACGCCCGGCATGGGCGGATCCAAGAGGGCGCAAAGGGCATGTACCATCCCACCCACGGAAAGGTGGCATCCCTCTGACCGGAAACAGTCGTCCTTTCAAGGACGCTCTAGTACAAACACCTTCCGGTGAAACACCTCTCCGAAGGCGGCCCTCCATGGACACCAAAGTGCCATGACGAAAATTGAAACGCGGTGCTGTTGAAATGTTTTCAATGAATGGCGCCCTTCCAGAGTCCCCCTCTCCCTTCCGAAAAAAACCTTCGATCCTCCCCTGACGCCGCTTGGTAATGTCATCCTGCAGCCAATTTGTACATTGACACGCTCACCGATCTCTCTTCCTCACAGGAGCGACAGTTCGTTCAACTTCATGGTATTCTTCTTCGTCTTCTTCTTCCAGTTGATCGTCAGTGGAGTCCACGCTATCGGTATTAACAATCTGGGCGCGTGGTAAGTGCTCAGTGTGAGCTGTTACGACCTGAACTGGAACTCGGAGGAGACTCCCAGCTCCCACCGACCACCGTGGTGTGTGAGGAGTATCGGCATTGGGACGACATGGTGGCAATGTCACCACTAACTGGGCGCCCGTACGTCATGGTGCCATATCGCCAATGGAAAATTGTGGATCCGTGCATCCCACAATTGACTAGCTCTTCCATCGAACGTCTGATCTGAACCATCTGGCGTCAACCATCTGGTAGTTCAGTTGGTAGAGCACCGGTCTAGATTGGTCTCCCCCGTCCTGGCAAGACGTGGGTTCGAGTCGCTCCACGCGCCCGCATAGCCCCCGGCTGGGAGTGTCAGCTGGCGCGATAAGCCCGGGGACACGGCACTGGGGCGGCCGTGTTGGTGCATTGGCGGCGCGTTAAGCTTTCAGTCAAAATTCTGCCGTTGAAGTGGAATTCACCGACCCTGTGGTGGGGCCAGTGGTTACGCAATAAGCTCTGCTTAGCATAGAGAACTGGTCTAAAATGGCACCCAGCACGAATTCTTGCTAAGTTTCTGATAGATCGGTATAAATATGTCTCTTTGGAGCACAGTTTTTAAGTGTAAGCTTGGAAGCTTTGGAGGCTCATGCCTGGTGCGGAAATGGTGAACAAGAACAAGCAAACAAACAAAAACGATCCGGTTGCGCACTGTTTTTCCCAAGACGACGATGTGAACTAAACACCGTGTGCCGGTGTTCTTGCTTGTGGGTGATGTAGACGGCTGCGCTAGTAAGCATGTGACGACGGGAACCCGTGTACTGGGACTGCCGGAGAGTCAGCGTATGTGGCAGTTCATAGGAGGGCGCCATTTGATTCAAATATACTTATTAAACAGGTGCTGGGGCTTTCCAAGCATCAAGTGTGCCATCATAGGACAATACCAAGACTGGCCGTTGCCGTGTCTCAATCCCCCCCCCCGGAAAAAATAAGATGAGTATGAAGTCAATGTTAAGTTTAATGCAAGTGTTAAACAAGAATCGTTATTAGAAGCTCCTGCGTTCAACACAACGTTAAATTCACTTTTGTGTCATATCAAATGCTTCGTTTGTCAAAATGTCTCGCATACTGCGAGACCTAACTCAAAGTAAATGTTCAGTGTTTCCCCACCAATGTTCTACCAATGGGTATTTGTGGATATGGATAGAGATGCTGATCCCGATGTTGGAGTGTGCCATGTGCCAGAGACTGTTGTCGTGTGGGACACATGTACCGTCAATGCTGACCAGGTGCTCCACAGGGTCTGACTCCACGCCACTTTCGTCTGCTGGGAGCGGCCTCCGCCCTGGGTGGTCACGGCGCTCCGCTACGTGTTCGTGTCTGTGTGACCTGATCTGACCTGACCTGACTGTTCGCCTGACTCGACCTCATGTGGTGTTGCACTACCTGACGTGACTGTTGGCCGGGCTCGACGTCATGTGCTGTTGCCTTATCTGATCTGACCAGTTACGTGATTACCTGACCAGACTTCACTTGACCTGACCTGAGCTGACCTTGCTCAATTCATCTGATTTAACTTCATCTGGTTTCACCTGACCTGATTGGACTCGAATTCATCTGGTTAGATCTGACCTGACAGTTCACTGACGTGACTGCACCTCTGATTGTTCACCTGAGCTGACCTGACCTGGTGTCGCCTGACGACAGCGGCATCATCAACGGCCTGGCCGCCATCTCTGCGGGCGGCTCGGCCGGCAACTACGTGGTCGGCGTGATGGCGCTGCTGATCGGCATTGGGTTCTGCTGTGTCGCCCTCTGCGACTTCGTCCTCATCATGCAGGTCAGCGGCGAGTCGGGGTCGCCATTCCACAGTGGAGTGCGCCGAGCTGCCTCCTCAGCTGTCGCCGGCAGGTGTCGTCCGGTCAGACCTGACCATAATCTCTGCGCGGCCGCGGCTGGTTCGTCCGCGCCTGGGCAGGGATTCCCTTGACTTGAGGTCATCCGCTGCTGACGACTCCTGTGGTGTGCTGGGACCAGCTGACGGCTCCTGGTGGTGTGCTGGAACCAGCTGACTGCTCCTTGTGGTGTGTTTAGACCAACTGACGGCTCCTGGTGGTTTGCTGGGACCAGCTGATGGGTCTTGGTGGTGTACTGGGACCAGTTGGCAGCTCCTGGTGGTGTGCTGGGATCAGCTGACGGTCCTAGTGGTGTGATGGCACCAGCTGATGGCTCCTGATGGTGTGCTGAGACCAGCTGACGGCTCCTGGTGGTGTGTTTAGACCAGCTGATGGCTCCTGGTGGTGTGCTGGGACCAGCTGATGGCTCCTGGTAGTGTGTTTAGACCAGCTGACGGCTCCTGGTGGTGTGATGGCACCAGCTGATGGCTCCTGGTGTTGTGCTGGGACCAGTTGGCGTTTCCTGATTGCATACCTGCGGGCTCTGCGATTTGTGCAAGTCACACCAGAGGACGTCCAGACGCTTCATTCGGGTTCTGTTGCTAGTTCTGTTAGCTCCGCTGGCTGGTCGCCCTGCGGCGGTCTGTGGCATATCGGCTGCCGACTTCTCTCCGGCTCACGCTCCCACCTCGGCAGTCTATGCTTCAGCCGTAGGGTCGTTGCTCTCCGAGTCTCCGTTTCTGGGCTCGACGGCCGTGTTTGATGGACATCTGCTTACACGTTTGTGGGTAGTTGTTTTCGGCTGTGGCTGGAGCGGCCCCAAGTGACGGGCGGGCAGCGGCTGGAGTGGCCCCGAGTGACGGGCGGGCTATGGCTTGAGCGGGCCCTCAGTGACGGCTGTGTTGTGACGTCACTCGGCAGTGGCTGGGCCGTAGCCTTCAGCACGTACGAGGTGTCTGCCATACTGGCGCTGCTCACCACGCTCATAGCGGCCTCGTTCACGCTGGTGGCTGCTGCGTGTGGCGTGCTCATTTTGCGGGTGAGTAACGCTTGCTCGTGTCGCCGGAGCCGGGCGCGGTGGCAGGGCCGCTCTCACTGTCTGGTCGGCTCATACCCAAGCCGCCTGTTGACAGTTCTCTCTGGGTATGGGTTGCATGAGCTTGGTCTCGGGTGGATATTAGAATCGCATGCAACAGCTGATGACTGCGGGAGTTGTCCGCGATTCAGGTTTGTAAGACGATGGTCTGCAGCAGTCCCATGGGAGTGTGTATTAGTCGGTGAAAGGTCTGCTGCAGTCACCAGAAGGCTTGTATTGGTCGGCAGAGGGAGTAATGGTTAACGGAGAGACTGGTTGTCGGCAGGGGGCCTGTCGTGTTCAGCAGAGAGTGTGTATTGGTCGACAGAGGGAGTAACGGTTAACAGAGAGGTTGGTAGTCTGCAGGGGGCCTGTCGTGTTCGGCAGAGGGTGTGTATTGGTCGGCAGAGGGAGTACTAGTTAACAGAGGTTGGTAGTCGGCAGGGATCCTGCCGTGTTCAGCAGAGGGTGTGTATTGGTCGGCAGAGGGAGTACTAGTTAACAGAGAGGTTGATAGTCGGCAGGGGGCCTGTCGTGTTCGGCAGAGGGTGTGTATTGGTCGGCAGAGGGAGTACTAGTTAACAGAGGTTGGTAGTCGGCAGGGGACCTGCCGTGTTCGGCAGAGGGTGTGTGTTGGTCGACAGAGGGAGTAACGGTTAACATAGAGGCTGGTAGTCGGAAGGGTTCATGCTGTGTTCAACAGAGCGTGTGTATTAGATAATGGAGAGTGTTATGGTCTGTGTTATTCAGCAAATGGTCAGTAATAGTCAGCGGAGGGTCTGATTGGAGGAGAGGAAAGCTGACTTACTCAGTTGGCAGAAGTGGCTGTAGCCTTCTCCCGTGTGCGGCATTTTTCCACCTTCCGCAGTGTGCAGTGGGAGTGTGGGCTGTTTGGACCCTCGTGACATTTCCACCGAGGAGTGCAGCTGGCAACATGAATCAAAGCCTGTGTGGTGCAATTGACTGGATCTCGCGAATCATGGCCGATTTTATACTTCGGTTCAGGGTTGGCCGCTCAGGTTCGTTTAGAGGTCTATTTTTATAGCGAAGGGTCGAGACATTTCATGTTCAACCGTTCCCTGTATAAAATGAATAACTGATCGCGCTTGAAATGTTCAGCCTACTCTTCCTCACGATATGTGGGTACCAACGATTGCGATATTGCATTTAAACCCATAGGTCATGAGTCAGATGAGGTTGAAGTCGACCTCGGTTTGTAAACTTCCGAAATAGTGCCCTAAGATACTATTTTCTTGTATCGAACGGTGAAAGTGGATGCAAAATTCAGTTTCAGCGTCCAAATTGCTCGCTCCATGGCTCAGAGGCCGAAAAGGGCACCTCAGGGCAATTTCTAACCTAACCTAGTGACTGCAAGCGACATTGGGTGGTCACTGACCTATGTGAGCACGTCGGCTGAGCCGCCCATAATCGTAGCACGTCAAATATTGGCCATTTAGGAGAATATGTGAGATTAATCACCGATAATTTACGATTTCTGGGGAAACTGCGTAACATGTTTCTCCGTATGACTCATGCCTCAGTCACCAATAATGACATCTTCAAATTGTTCATGGCGTAAGGTCGGCAAGGATGTTCTAGCAGCTACACCGAGCAGCGGTACGCTTTCGCGCGCCGTTTTTCTATTGTCGCGAAAAGAACTTCAGGATAGCGGGATGCACCGCCCTCTGACCCCCCTCCCCACCCGCTCCATGCGCAGGCGAGGTTAATCCAAGAGCCAACCACTCAATACGGTCATGTTGCCACTTACTCGGTGGTATTTTGCAACTGAGAGGAGTGTTTCTAACTAAACCGGTATGTAAACTTGAGCATACGCTATGTAAACCAGGGACTTTGGGCTAAAGATTGTCGTCTTAACGGCAATATTAGCAGTTCGCAAGGACGAATCAAGGTAAGGAATTTGATTTAATGTTGGAATGGAATGGGCTTACTGTTCGCTGCTTGCTGTGTGCGGTTGGCGAAAGAACCTTTGTGTTTGAGCGGAACGAGAGAAGAGCTGAAATGGTCACCTGCTGCACTAGACCGCGAGAGTTAAAGTTAAGCGATGCCGGCACAAATATGTGGTAAGTGCACTCATCGAAGTCGTCACGAGCTGCAGAATGATGGGCGGATGGGTCTCGCCATACAAATGGCCGGTTTGAGCTCGCGACCGACGGTGAAGGATGCACCAGCGAGGCCAACTCCACTCTGGTGTGGTTCCGGACACGCGCCTGCATATTGAGCCGGTCCATTGGCGAATGAGGCTCCATTCCTGGAGACGGCCCAGGCCGAGCTACCCTCGCCTGTGCCACCGGGGTTTGTTGGTCGTCGGGCAGTGTGTGACTGGTTGGTTGGTTATTGGTTCTACGACACGTTGACCGTTGAGTCATATAGCGTCGCCAATCTCTCACGCCAATTGGTCGCGGGCGAAGAGTAGCGACAGGTGAGACTCGAACCCACAATCTTTCGATTGTGAGACGAGCATCTTACCCCTAGACCACTCGCTGGTGGTTGGGTCGTGCCGGGCCGGCGTGGTTCGGGTGGCATGGTTTCGTTTGTGTGAGTGCCGGGCGTGAGCATGGCTTGTGTGTCCGTCGGCTTCACTGCCGTGAAAGTGTGCGTCTCGTACCCATGCATACGCTGATGTCAATGACCCGTGCTCTGTGAACCTACCATGCTAGCCTCTGTTCGTCCCGCCTTCATGTTGGTGCTTCCATATTGCCTGGTTTCATTCCACGTCTAGCTTGTGAGGTACTCCCACGGATGTATCGGTTTGGCATTAACCAACCTTTTAACGGGAGAACTGAATAACACTATTTTGGTCCAACTCTGTTCGCCGTAGTTGCGCGACCGCCTCGGGTAAATCCAGCTGTGACATTTGAGACACGTGCCCCTCTGGTATTGCTATATTTGCCTGTGTTGATTTGTGCACAGCTCCCGTGACTACCGTGTGACACATTGATCAGTGTCGGATGATTTCCGTGTGACACCGTGATCAGTGTCGGTGTCGGATGTTGCATCACCACGCGACTGGCGAGGGCGCTGTGGCGGAGGTGCCGTGTGGCCGGCGGAGCTGGTCGCCGCAGGTGCAGCACGTGCTCAGCGCTGTCCTCACGGCTTCAGGTCCACAAGATCTACCGCACCAGCGGCGCCAGCATCAGCAAGGCGCAGCAGGAGTTCGCCAGCGGCGTCATGCGCAACGAGACGGTGCAGAACGCCTCGGCCGACTTCGCCGCGAACGCGGTGCGCAGCCAGATGGCGCCGCAGTCGGCCGGCGGCGGCGACCGCCGCTTCTAGACGCCGCCGAAAGGTGTCGCTGGCGCACGTCATCGAGTATAGATGGCGTGGGCGGGCGTGGAGCCGGGCGGCCGCCGGTCCTGTCCAGCGGCGGCTGCCGGTGACGAACACAGAATCGCTGCCGGTCGGCGAGCGGCCGGTCGGCGAGCAGCCGCTCGCTGCTGGCTGATCGGCGATGCATGCGAGTTGATGGGCAGAAGGCGCTGGAAGCTGGTGGCCGGCTGGTGGGCTCGCGACGCGTCTGCCTGCAGCCTGCTCCCCAGCCTGTGCCGTCGCGCTCTGTCTATGGTGCGGCACAGCGTCGGTGGCTGGTGAGCGCGCGCCGGTCTGCGCTGTGCATCATGCCTGTATGTGGCTGGTGCGGTTTCGGTGAGTCGAGCTTCAGCGTCCTAACTGTCATCCTGCTGGCTGTCGACTATTATCATATCGCGATGTAGGCGCGTGTCGCTACTGTGCTGTCACGTGCACTGCACTGATGTGGCGTCGCGTGTCGGTGCACTACTGTGACGTCACGTCGTACCGCACTTGGCGAAATTATTAAACGCTTGCTTGCAGCGCCTAGAACTTACACGCAAGTTTGCCCCAGAAGAGTTATTATTTTGCCCGTGGGTGGGGGGGGGTCGCGTCTCGTCTCGAGGCCCGAGTCAGTGTACTTATCGAATGGGCTCGCAGCCCCGAGTCGGGGACGGTATATGATATGATATGTGCTGTGCCGTGTGTGTTATTGGTGTGCATATACAGGCATATGTACGACTAGTGTCTGCAATGCGTTTTATGATTCCGTTTCAGCACACCCACTTCGTTGCGGTGATCACCTGTAACATAAATTCCAGGGTCGTGGGAACCTTTCTCTCAGTATGCGAATAGCCATGCTGTAAATGGCATTTCTATTTAATAAATGGAGGTAGCTGCTAATGCTGTGCTGTCTTTGTTCCTGTAGCAGATATATTCTCCCCAACATGTCCACAACGGAGGTTGCTTTCCATATCCAGGGTTGTTGCTTTCAAGGGTGGAACCAGAAACCTGGGTTTGGACAGGTTGCGGGTGCAATAAAAAGATTGTATCCGATTTCGAAGAAAAAAAACGCTTGAGATTTCATGAGCTGGACAATATTTGTATCGAAGTGGTTTTATGTTTTGTGAAAATGGCATTTTAGTGAAAATTTTCGGCAAACGAACATCTGCCTTCGAGGGTGGGAGGAATTCTACATGTAAATTCTTCCCTTTGATTCACCAGTGATTATCTTCAGCGTGTTTACTGTAGGGATCACTTTCTGTGGTACGGGCAATTATTTTCTCGATACAAGGACAATTGGCTCCCAAGGATTATTTGTTCTTCAGGGGCTGGATGTTCCACATTCTGGAATTTGTCCCCTTGCCCCTCAAGCCGCGTTATTCAGGGCAAATATCCTTGACGTCATGGGCTAGGGAGGAGGCGTTGGGTACGTTGCGGCCATTTAAAAAAACTTTATATATGATCTGCATGATTGACGATATAGCTAATGGCTATGTAGATCACAGGTTCGCGGTCTATGCTACCCATGGGCTACATCAGGGCAGGAGGTTGAGGGTTCTAAGGTTCGTTCTTCCCATGTAACACTGATAGGCATAATACTAAATTATGCAATTATTGAGGGGATCTGCGCTGAACCCCAATGGTGTCGGTGCTCCATGTGATTGCCAAATCAGCTGGTTGCGTACCACGATTATCATGCATGAGACAATATTCGCTTAGTTCGGCGGTAGATGACGTTAAGTGAGCCAACCTCAGCCCATAGGCGTAGGAACGTCTCAAAAAGTGGCTGGGCCAGGGTCAGCAGCAGGGGCGCACCCATAAATTTCACAAAGCATGGTTGAGCACTTTTGGATAGAGAGCCCGACAATTTGAATAGTGAACATACAACTTTCGAGGGGGCAGGCCTAAGGAGGAGGCAAGCCCCCTGGGCGCGCTTATGGCTAACAGCAACATGTACTGAAAAATAACTATCATCGCACCATAAGTACTTTCAAATTCACACTTCTCGCTGAACATGGAACTCTTCATGACTGGTGGATTCAATAATAGGTTTATCGTCCTGGTGCAAGGGAAACCATTAGTACCTATTACTGTTCAAATACAATTTCTTCAACTTCCGCTATGTGCGTGTGTGTGGAGAGTGCAAGCTCATTACAACCTCGCTAATGGAAATGTGGCGTGCCCTAGTTTCCATGAATTAATAGTTTACGTCACTAAGATGTCCCCTTGTAAATGTTCACCGATGTTGATGAGGAGAAAGAATAAGCAAGAACGTAGCTACGCTCTTGCTTTATATATATATATATATATATATATATATATATATATATATATATATATATATATATATTGTATGTATTGTGTATACAGCCATAAACCGATATTGGGCACCAAAGTGGAGTTTTCTCGAAATTTAAGAACATTTTATGATATAAATATTGTCTGAAAGAAACCCGACGATTGTTATCTGTTCAAGCCTCATGATGTTTTTTTTCGAAGTCATTGTTTTTAATTATCCCCTCCCTAAAACCAGGCTTCTAGATCCCTTGGTGGAATCCAAACTGCGCGAAGCAGTCGCATTGTGCACTGCTATACAACCCCACAATGATTGTTTGATACTCTCTCACGGAATAACGGGGCCGGGATTGCACAGTTCAGGATGTGACTGCCCTTGTCACGTGTACCTCTCGCTGGAAACCGTGGCAGCACCCCAGCCATTGACATTCTGATCAATAATGGGCACCACTAATGCCATTTGCCGAGCTGCGATGGTACGGACGCGGCCGATCCAGACATGACAGTCGAAGCTGATGGCCAGACGTGATAGTCGGGGACTGCTGGCCAGACATGACAGTCGGATACTGTTGGCCAGACATGACAGTCGGGGACTGCTAGCCAGACATGACAGTCGGGGATTGCTGGTCAGACATTACAGTCGGGGACTGCTTGCCAGACATGACAGTCGGAGACTGCTGGCCAGACATGACAGTCGGGGATTGCTGGTCAGACATGACAGTCGGGACTGCTGGCCAGACATGACAGTCGGGGACTGATGACCAGACGTGACAGTCGGGGACTGCTGGCCAGACATGACAGTCGGGGATTGCTGGCCATACATGACAGTCGTGGGCTGATGGCCAGACGTGACAGTCGGGGACTGCTGGCCAGACATGACAGTCGGAGACTGTTGGCCAGACATGACAGTCGGGGACTGCTAGCCAGACATGACAGTCGGGGATTGCTGGTCAGACATTACAGTCGGGGACTGCTTGCCAGACATGACAGTCGGAGACTGCTGGCCAGACATGACAGTCGGGGATTGCTGGTCAGACATGACAGTCGGGGACTGCTGGCCAGACATGACAGTCGGGGACTGATGGCCATACATGACAGTCGTGGGCTGATGGCCAGCCGTGACAGTTGGGGACTGATGGCCATACATGACAGTCGGGGACTGCTGGCCAGACATGACGGTCGGGGACTGCTGGCCAGACATGACAGTCGGGGACTGATGGCCATACATGACAGTCGGGGGATGATGGCCAGACGTGACAGTCGGGGACTGATGACCATACATGACAGTCGGGGACTGCTGACCAGACATGACAGTCGGGGACTGCTGGCCAGACGTGACAGTCGGGGACTGCTGGCCAGACATGACAGTCGGGGACTGCTGACCAGACATGACAGTCGGGGACTGCTGGCCAGACGTGACAGTCGGGGACTGCTGGCCAGACGTGACAGTCGGGAATTGCTGGCCAGACATGACAGTCGGGGACTGCTGACCAGACATGACAGTCGGGGACTGTTGGCCAGACATGACAGTCGGGGACTGCTGGCCGCTGATGGACCCACTGTCATGAGACAGTGCTATTGACTAAACGGCACGCAACCCAGCATCAGCGCCGCTGGAGGAGGCGCCCGGCGGACAGCTCGACTGCCGACGCCCCGACCCTCGCCGCCGGCCTGTCAACACCCAGTGCTGAAAACAGCCCGGTGCACACATGCTGTCTTGTGAAGAACAGCAGCGTTAAGGTGTGCCCGCCCATCCCTTGCAGTTTAGTACTGAAATGATGCCTATTATATGCGTGTATATATGTCTATGTTGCCACCACCCGTCCGTGTGACCACCACCCGTCCGTGTGACCACCACCCGTTCGTGTGACCATCACCTGTCCGTGTGACCACCACCCGTCCGTGTGACCATCACCTGTCCGTGTGACCACCACCTGTCCGTGTGACCACCACCCGTCCGTGTGACCATCACCTGTCCGTGTGACCACCACCCGTCCGTGTGACCATCACCCGTCCGTGTGACCACCACCCGTCCGTGTGACCATCACCTGTCCGTGTGACCACCACCCGTCCGTGTGACCACCACCTGTCCGTGTGACCACCACCTGTCCGTGTGACCATCACCTATCCGTGTGACCACCACCTATCCGTGTGACCATCACCTGTCCGTGTGACCACCACCTGTCCGTGTGACCACCACCTGTCCGTGTGACCATCACCTGTCCGTGTGACCACCACCTGTCCGTGTGACCACCACCCGTCCGTGTGACCATCACCTGTCCGTGTGACCATCACCTGTCCGTGTGACCATCACCTGTCCGTGTGACCACCACCTGTCCGTGTGACCACCACCTGTCCGTGTGACCATCACCTGTCCGTGTGACCACCACCTGTCCGTGTGACCACCACCTGTCCGTGTGACCATCACCTGTCCGTGTGACCACCACCTGTCCGTGTGACCACCACCTGTCCGTGTGACCATCACCTGTCCGTGTGACCATCACATGTCTGTGTGACCATCACCTGTCCGTGTGACCATCACCTGTCCGTGTGACCACCACCTGTCCGTGTGACCACCACCTGTCCGTGTGACCACCACCTGTCCGTGTGACCATCACCTGTCCGTGTGACCACCACCTGTCCGTGTGACCACCACCCGTCCGTGTGACCATCACCTGTCCGTGTGACCATCACCTGTCCGTGTGACCATCACCTGTCCGTGTGACCACCACCTGTCCGTGTGACCACCACCTGTCCGTGTGACCACCACATGTCCGTGTGACCATCACCTGTCCGTGTGACCATCATCTGTCCGTGTGACCATCACCTGTCCGTGTGACCACCACCTGTCCGTGTGACTACCACATGTCCGTGTTGCCACCACCTGTCCGCATGGCCACCATATGTCCATTCAACTTCTTTTTCTCGTATACCCACACCCAAATCCGCTCGGCTTGACCCTCGCTCTACGTGAACTGTTTTGCATAACACGAGAGCAGAGTTGGTTTTCCCGAGTTCAAACAATGCGCCGCGGCTCCCTTGCGGTCGGCTTTGAAGTCTAGCTTCTTTCAGGCAGAGGCAGGTCACGGTCAACTGGGATCTATGTCACCATGGATGCCACGGTCACTGGGATCTATGGCACTATGGATGTCACAATCACTGGGATCTATGACACTATGGATGTCACGGTCACTGGGATCTATGTCACTATGGATGTCACGATCACTGGGATCTATGTCACTATGGATGTCACGATCACTGGGATCTATGTCACTATGGATGTCACGATCACTGGGATCTATGTCACTGGATGTCACGGTCACTGGAATCTATGTCACTATGGATGTCGCGGTCAACTGGGATCTATATCACTATGGATGTCACGATTACTGGGATCTATGTCACTATTGATGTCACGGTCACTGGGATCCATGTCCCTATGGATGCCACGGTCACTTGGATCTATGTCACTATGGATGCCACGGTCACTGGGATCTATGTCACTATGGATGTCACGATCACTGGGATCTATGTCACTATGGATGTCACGGTCAACTTGGATCTATTTGACAATGGATGCTTGTTTTTTTTTTTTGGGGGGGGGGGTGTAATTTCGAGGTAAGGCTACGGTATAATTTGAAAGATGCATGCCATTTTGTTGTGGTATTTATAGTGCTTACTGCAAAACCAAAACGAAAACACTGGCAGAGCCATGTGTATCCTTTTATGTAAAATATTTGGGGATGGGCTGGCACATCAAGTTAGTGGGAGAAAATTATGGGTTGAATTGGAGAAACGGGATGTCCTGCTTGTGCTTCTTGGAGAAGCATATTTGTTGAGCTGGAAAGAGGGCTCTGAAATTTTCCAACACAACTTCGTGTCGCCACAATTCAGTATTTCTGGTGTACAAACAGAGTCATGAAGGAGGTTGAAAATCAACATTGGGATGGCTGTGCCTGCAAAAAAAAAACACGCATGCACAGAGCTCTATGTTCCCACCAGGAGCGACGGATTAGTGCGACATGGGGAGGGGCAGTTGCCCCCTTGCCAGCAAAAAAGAAAGAACATGTCATTTTGTTGTGGTATTTATAGTGCTTACTGCAAAACCAAAACGAAAACACTAGCAGAGCCATGGGTATCCTTTTATGCAAAATATTTGGGGATGGGTTGGCACATCAAGTTCGTGGGATAAAATTATGGGTTGAATTGGAGAAACGGGATGTCCTGCTTGCGCTTCTTGGAGAAGCAGATCTGTTGAGCTGGAAAGAGGGCTCTGAAATTTTCCAACACAACTTCTTGTTGACACAATTCAGTATTTCTGGTGTACCAACAGAGTCATGAAGGAGGTTGAAAATCAACATTGGGATAGCTGTGCCTGCAAAAAAAACAACACGCATGCACAGAGCTCTATGTTCCCACCAGGAGCGACGGATTAGTGCGACATGGGGAGTTGCAGTTGCCCCTTGCCAGCAAAAAAGAAGAATTTTAGTATTAACCATACAGCGTTATGTGGTAAACAATGAGTCTAAGATGAGCGTTTACCTCGCAACGGCCAAACAAGGTGCCACCGCCCCTGGCCATCAGATACCCAAAGCTTTGTTTGTTTATTGGGTGGTTCACGCACTTCATGCACGATCACGGCTAATGGCGCCGCCCACACTGTTTCGCCGAGATACCCTAAACTGCCGACACCGCACCAACACCAAAGGACCTGGCGGCGAACAGATGTCGCCTCGAACGATGCACCGGTCACTTACTTCCGACACGCTCTCCAGGACACACCAACCGGCCTGGGGTGGATGAGAGTGGAGAGAGGGTGGCACCAGTCGTGGCATCCCAACAGGTCGTGGCCTACAATACGCAGGTCTGGGGTGATACATCACAGCTGGCCGCCACGGCTCGTCGGCCTCAGGCGCGCCGGTCGGCCGGCCGCCTCCCTTAATGCACACCGTGGGAGAAATAATGCACACCGTGGGAGAATTAATGCACACCGTGGGACACGCACCGGGCAGCCACACCGCGTGTCAATCGGACGATATTTGGACGGTCTGACGATGGCGGTGATACTTAGACGGTCTGACGCCGGCGGTGGTATGTAGACGGTCTGACTCCGGCGGTGGTATGTAGACTGTCTGACGCCGGCGGTGGTATGTAGACGGCCTGACTCCGGCGGTGGTATGTAGACTGTCTGACTCCGGCGGTGGTATGTAGACTGTCTGACTCCAGCGGTGGTGTGTAGATGGTTTGAGGCCGGCGGTGGTATGTAGACGGTCTGACTCCGGCGGTGGTAAGTAGACGGTCTGACGCTGGCGGTGGTATGTAGACGATCTGACGCCGGCGGTGGTGGTATGTAGACTGTCTGACGCGGCGGTGGTGTGTAGATGGTTTGAGGCCGGCGGTGGTATGTAGACGGTCTGACTCCGGCGGTGGTATGTAGACGGTCTGACGCCGGCGGTGGTATGTAGACGGTCTGACGCCGGCGGTGGTATGTAGACGGCCGGACGCCGGCGGTAGCATGTAGATGGTCCGACTCCGGCGGTATCATGTAGACGGTCTGACTCCAGCGGTGGTATGTAGACGGTATGACGCCGGCGGTGGTATGTAGACGGTCTGACACAGGCGGTGGTAAGTAGACGGTTTGACGCCGGCGGTGGTATGTAGACGGTCTGACGCGGCGGTGATGTGTAGATGGTTTGAGGCCGGCGGTGGTATGTAGACGGTCTGACTCAGGCGGTGGTAAGTAGACGGTTTGACGCCGGCGGTGGTATGTAGACGGTCTGACTCCGGCGGTGGTATGTAGACGGTCTGACGCGGCGGTGGTGTGTAGATGGTTTGAGGCCGGCGGTGGTATGTAGACGGTCTGACTCCGGCGGTGTAAGTAGACGGTCTGACGCCGGCGGTGTTATGTAGACTGTCTGACGCCGGCGGTGGTGGTATGTAGACTGTCTGACGCCGGCGGTGGTATGTAGACGGTCTGACTGGCGGTGGTAAGTAGACGGTCTGACGCCGTCGGTGGTAGTATGTAGACGGTCTGACGCCGGCGGTGGTGGTATGTAGACTGTCTGACGCCGGCGGTGGTAAGTAGACGGTCTGACGCCGGCGGTGGTATGTAGGCGGTCTGACGCCGGCGGTGGTATGTAGACGGTTTGACGCCGGCGATGGTATGTGGACGATCTGACTCCGGCGGTGGTATGTAGACGGTCTGACGGTGGCATGTGCAATCACTACGAAATGCTACCAGAAGAACAGAAGTGAGCCAATGCGTGTAAAGAAAATATACTACCTTCAATATACCAGGAGGTGCTAAGTTGACATCAAAAGTAACGATAAAGATTATACTTTATTACTCAACGTTTCGGCCGGGGGCCATCGTCAGGAGTGATGAAAAAAGCTCAAGCTTAAAAAGAGCCAACTGCCCCGCAGTCCAGAGTGACGATGTGTTCTGTGTTGTCGCCAGGTGGTCGCGAACATTTTGAAGCAGCTGGTTTGGACATTTGTGTACTTATTTAGCACCAAGAGATATAAATGTGAGCGAATGATGTATTCTCAATAACCGGTCGTAACACAGGATATTTGGGGATAGCGATGACATATGAGAACGCTAAGTGGAATTAAGGATCATGGTTATGCATCAATAAAGGTGTGGGGAGAGAGAGAGAGAGAGAGAGAGAGAGAGAGAGAGAGAGAGAGAGAGAGAGAGAGAGAGAGAGAGAGAGAGAGAGAGAGAGAGAGAGAGAGAGAGAGAAAGAGAGAGAGAGGTTGCTAATTGGATATTCCGTAGCAGTTCATTGTGCATTGTCTTGATGCGCGGGCTAACATAGATTTTCGAACTCCCCGGCGAACTCCGTGAATTTCAGATTACAGAATACCTTACCTTTCACTTCAACTTTTATCAGCAGCTGGGCTCAAGGCAGGGTCTCGCTTAACAAAATTTGACTGGATGAGAAGGCGCCACCATTGACTATTGAGTGCGGATCAAATCTCAGCCTTCCGAACTCCCCCACGTGATTATTAAACAATGTGAAATACGACGTGACTGGCGGGCCGCAGAGATGAGTGGAGGGAGGGGGAGGGGCACTCAGTGAATATGCCAGAGGAGGCCCTGACTCTGGGGGGGGGGGGGGGAGTGCTTCAGCCCTAGGCGTCCCACCTCCTCATGTCCTGGATCCGACTCCGGTCTCCTGGCCGCTCATGGAGCCATGTCAGCTGTCGGACGCCGTCGGAAGTCTCCATATCGTCGCAGCAATTCATAATTGACACACACACACACACACACACAACCTCGGATAAATTGTCATTGCACACTACCTCACATCGTATACAATGCACGAAGATGATTACCCGACGCTATGATCACTGGTACCTGTGCCCTGCTGCTGCCGGGCCCGATACCATTGGTACACGTGACACCACTAGTACCTGTCTCTGCCGAGCCTGGTACCAGTGGTGCTTGTGCCCTGCTGCTGCCAGGCCTGGTACGATTGATACCGTGGTACCATTGGTACCCGCGCCCTGCTGCTGCCGGGTTTGGCCACAACATGAACAGCACAGACCGTCTGTAGACATGCAACGTTTACGGCGCAGCTTCGAAGCGGGCAGTTCAGACAACTCTATGACTGAGGGGAAGGGGGGGGCAGTTCCGACTAGAACCGCGCCACCGAGAAGGGCTGTTGTCGGGACGACGACTGCACCGCACTGTGCGCGGACCACAGCTGCCCCGTACAGAACCAGGCACGCCCTTCCCTCTTTCGCATATAGCGAAACAAAACGTCACCTATTGCCTTCCTCATTGCCCCGCATATCAGAGCCGCATTGGTTCGACCGCAGGGATGTGCTAGAAAGCGCTGAATTCCATAGCTCGGAAGATATTCTGCACAATTCTGACATTCGGATTTCAATGATGATTTCACTGCATCTCCCCTGATCCCGAGTAGAACAAAATTATCTGTCGTCCACTATGAGAAGATATTTACGTGCACCCATGCAAATACATTGAAGGTATCTATTCTGCCTGCGAGTCGAACGAGACTATTTGTCGCGTGCGATGAGAAGCATACGTGGCTTCCTCTTCGAATAGGCTTGAACCCTTCCGACGTTCACCAGAGTTCCCCTCCCCTCCCCATAATGGCGAATTATGCCAACACACCTTGTGGAGAACCATGCTTAGTGATAAGCATGCAGCTTTGAATTATTGGCACCATAATAGTTGAACACTCGACGCCAATCTCCAGATTTCTGGGCAGGGTTCATCCCGTCGAACAATTTCGTAATTGACTATGCATCATGGAAATGATTACCCAAGAGCTTGCTGACGAGGCAATAACATGGAACAATTCAGTGTTTGGAATTTAAATGTATTAGTAGTCTTCGTTGAAAGTGATTCATCGTGACCAGACCGATATGTCATAAGTTATGACGCATTTTGGCCGTCAACCCATCCAGGTGTTGCATGGAAACTGTCTGTTTGAAACGTGGCTTAGTCACGTAATATTGTGGACCTCTACCCTCCTACGTTCGCAAGAGCTTCCGCTAAAATGCCCATCCAAAGCGAAATCATCATCACATCCCCGAAGGACGGAACAAAACATTATCCGATATTTGGAGTTATGACAGGATAATCAACCATGACAGCTTGCGAGTCACCTTTGATGCAACAGCGGGGTGCCATTTTTCACTAGGCCTCACGTTTCGACGTCACCATGCATTCACCAGTCACCTGCATTTCCTGGCTTGCGAAAACTGAGCCCGCTTCGAGTTGCACTTCCATAGTTCCTAGCTGTCCACGATCTTGGACATCACTGACAAGTGTTTAATATCCCTGGTGTACGGCTGATATTCTCAATAGCGAGTAGCCAAGAGTCCCGGGGGACAGCCAGTACCAAGTGTTGACTGCCGTGTTAGATAGCTCAGAGAGAAAGTGTTAGTTTCGCTTTCACCCAACAGGGACTGCCTCTATCGAAAGTGATCAAAGACATGTAGGAACGCATGCAAGCATGTGTACATACACGCATGAGCACACAGACCACAACACTTTCATGCATTACGCATTACATACATATATAGGCATGTGTGTTAATTGGCATCTACGCACAATAATCCTTCCGCCCAGAGGTATTGATATATGCGAGTATATAACTATATAAAGGTACGCACACACATACACGCCTGCACATACACACACCCACACCCACATTTACATGGATACATATTATATTATATTATATATATATATACATATATATATATATATATATATATATATATATATATATATATATATATATATATAGATATAAATATATACATATACATATATATATATATATATATATATATATATATATATATGTACACATATGTATGCATATATATATATATATACATCAAACTCTTCAAGGGTTTACATTCAATATTCAGGACGTGTGGGGAAGTGTCGTGATAACAATGCCGCGACAGCAGTACCAAGGCGTTGCTGAGCTGTGATCTCGAGTTTGTCACGCTTCCAACTACCATGCGAAGAAGAGCACCAGCCAACATAGTCTGTTGAGAAGGCCTGCTGCTTCAGACGCTGCATTTCCGGTGGCTTCGAAGGTGTACTTGGTCCCGGAGACAGCTCCAGAGTCAGAGCCTGAAACACGCAATGTGCGAGACAGCCATGAGACCGTTGCACTGTATGCAGACGCCGATGTTGGGCTGTAGACAGACAGGCACCAACAGGCCGGCAGAGCAACGTGGTACGATGATATAGCATTAGTATTGACTTTAACACCGCGAGCATCTATTAACCAACCAAAAGCAAACAATAAACAGTAGCTACAACATGTTATGGAGCCGTACGCTGGTTTTCTCAAATGGCTGCACTCTGAACATGTACTTTATTTTAAGGACGAGTATAGCATGTCCTCGAACAGCATAAGCTAATAATCCGTTCTATCCGGTGGTAGTAACAAAAGCGGCCAGAAACAACACCAACAGTTTGAACTGATTTCCATTACTCTTTTTCAGTGTTTGTCTCCCTTTACACAGAGGCCTCTCATCTCCTTGGGACGCCTTTTGTTATGTCGCTGTCTATGGCCACCCTACCCTATCACACACGCGTTTTTGAGACACACCCATGACAAGTGCAACATTGTTCGCATCTCCTGCCGATAAATGGCGTGCCTGACATTGCATACTGCGGCCCACCTGCAGTCTGCCTACTGCACCGACAACAGGTGGGGTGTGAAATACACCTGCCATTCGGCACTGACAATATGTGGGGCTTAAAATCACACCCGCCATGCCCTATTGAAAGATTGTGGAACTGTCCACTTCAATAGGCAGCAATTATCGGTATGTGCATCCCAGAATACCGATTTCCTTTCTTCTGCGTGTGCTAAAGTTATAAAATGTGCTCTGTGGACCAGCATCATTGCACTATGAAAATAATTTAGTTGAAAACAATCATAGGCCGCCAAACTAAGGCACATTCAAGTGCCAAAAAGCGAATTGGTCCACCAAACAAAATTAGAAGTGGAAAAGCAAGCGCAACTTATCAAGGAGCCAATTCAATCATCGTTCAACAACAAAAAAGGGAATGTCAATCGTCTTTTTATAACGATAAATGTATTTGTGATACACTGCATGGGTTTGTTAAGTTTTCAGTTACCTCCTGTAGGTACATAAGCAAAGAATAGCAAATGCTATAGAAGTTGGCTCCATGCTAGTTTTGTGTTGTATCGTGGCGCTCTTTTGTGTAGAAGCATCATTCACGTCATTCGTTCAGTGAGCACTTAATGCACTGTAATTGTGTTACACCGAAATTGCATCCAAGGATATCCAGCCGCAGAAACATCCGTGCGGATAGCCTGCAGGATTGGATGGGGTATTCACTGCAACAGACTCATGTGGCAATGGTGCCGTTTTGTCTGGGATCGAAATGGCAGTGATGGGTGAAAAGTTTCACCACGCAAAGCCGATACTCAGAGCATGGATGTGTGGAAAGACATTTCGGTCCGATCTCAAGTATCGCTGTCGAATTTATTTCCCTCTTCTGACCTTGTGATTGATATTAAATTCCTTTTATAGATTGATTAGGCAATAAAGAAACCGTTCCTTGCCTTGAGACGAGGGATGGTTATTCAAAAGTACCTATAAGACAGGCACAGGGGTACGTGTTGTCCCCCATATCAACATACGTTTCAGTCGGAGCTCAGTGGAGGGGAAGATATTAAATTGGCCCGGAGGGAGAGCCTTCGACGATATTTTATCAACAAAAAATGCCACGGAACTGTTTTGATATTCATCTCGTTTCTGTTTCGCTTGTTTAGGGTGCACACACCACTATAGCGTAGCTTGTGGAACCCCATATCAGCTACAGAGGTTCCCCTGGGAGCTACATGGGGCTCTCCTGGCACTCACAAAAGCCTATCTTTTTACAGATGCTCTTTGAAGATAACATGCTACAGTTGCGGACGAGGATGCGGCATATGACATGACATGCCATTCCTGGCAGAACTTGACGGATTGAAACTTTCAGTCGTTCGTTTCCCCGGTGACACACGGCTGGCAATCACAGGCAGCCGTAACAAACTCGCAGAGATGACAGTCACACTCGAACGGGTGTTGCTGATCGGACTACTTCACGCCAAGCACTGTCTGTCCATCCGCTCGCTGCCTGTGATCATTGATGCGCTAGTCATGTCATACATCAGACACTGCGTCCAGGCATACGGCAGTGCAACGCAGAGTCACGAGATCATCAACTTTGCTGAGCTTGTGATTTCCGGTCGCAAAAGGTTCGACCACACATCAGATGTCAGAAATCTCCATGGGATGCCCGCAGCATATCATAACATGTGCCTCCTCCACAAGATGCTGAAGTCGCAAGAGCCCATCTCACTGTGCAGACCGATATGATACTGAAGTCGCAAGAGCCCATCTCGCTGTGCAGACCGATCACATGTAACCGCGACGTGGTATCTCGATGCACCAGACAGTCCGGCATGCTGCATCTCCCACTCATCAAGACAAATTTAGGAAAACGAACATTCGTATATCGAATGTGTGCAGCGTACAGCACACATGTCATCTCAGATGATCTAAATGCTACTTCGGTTTCTGCATTCAAGGGGAAACTGAAACGTCATTTTACGCAGAAGGTATGTCGGAGGCACCCCAATCTAGGCATAGTGTGCATGTGCATTTCTCTTTATTCTTTTTCTTCGTCTTTATGTCGCATGATATCTCGTTTACCGTGTTTTATGTAGTCACGCTGTTTATATGTTTCTCATACGTACTTTATTTGTTGTATTCCATTAAACACTTGTATTTTATTACTTATTATATGACTGAATGCCGTAGAATAGCCCGTTTTGTGGACTTGGTCTGATAACCGTGAAAATACAATACAATACAGAGAGACTGTTGATAGTAAAAGGGCGCACTTCGGCAGCTAGAGCGGGCTCCGGGCAATTCCAGAGGACCATGTGACAGTTGCAGAGGGCCATGTGACAGAGGGTCATGTGACAGTTACTGAGGGACATGCGATAGCTACTGTGGGTCATGAGACTGTTATGAGGATCATGCGACAGTTATTGAGGGTCATGTGACAGTTACAGAGGGCCATGCGACGGTTATGAGGGCCATTCGACAGTTATTGAGGGTCATGTGACAGCTACAGGGGGCCATGTGGCAGTTACATCGGGCCATGCGACGTTACAGAGGGTCATTTGACAGTTACTGAGGGAAATGTGATAGTTACAGAGGGCCATGTGACGGTTATGAGGGTCATGTGACAGTTTCCGAGGGTCATGTGACAGTTACAGATGGTCATGTAACAGTTAAAGAGGGCCATGTGAGAGTTACTGAGGGTCATGTAACGGTTGCATAAGGCCATGTGACAGTTGCATATGGTCATGTGACAGTTACTGATGGCTATGTGACAGTTACACAGGGCCATGCGGCAGTTACTGAGGCTCATGTGACAATCACTGAGGGCCATGCGACAGCTACAGAGGGACATGTGACGTTACAGAGGGCCATGTGACGTTACAGAGGGCCATGTGACGTTACAGAGGGCCATGTGGCAGCACAGATGGTGATGTGTTAGCTACTCAGGCCCTCCGACAACTTCGGGGGGGGAAGGGGCCGGATAAAGAAACCGCGGAACACACGAAGCAAGGGTTCTCCTCCGGAAGCCATTTGTCGGCGACCGGGTCGGCTGAAGCTCCTGGTGAGCAACTATGCTGCTTAAGTAGAGTAACCGGAGCTCCTGATGAGTTATTGTATTGCTTAAGTAGAGTATCCGGAGCTCCCGGTGAGTCATTGTGCTGCTTAAGTAGAACAACCGTGAAATTGTATGGCTGGTGTACATTTTGCAATCGCAGGGCATGCACGTAAAAGCAGTACCATAATAAGTACGCATGAAGCAAAATATACTAATAATAAACGCTTAATTATTAACATATAGTGATTCAGGTCCAAGGCAACGGGCCATAATCAACAGGGGTGACCCTCCGAAAAGGATGTGCCGCCTTACGAAAACTTGCGTGCTTGCCTGATCATTAGCCAATCAACATGACACTAAGAACACGTTACCCCACTGAAACGCCAGACGAATTGCTTATTATTCATGTGGCCACCAAAGCATTGCTTGTCGGAGCCATCCTGATGGTGTGCGTCTGTGCCAAAAATAGTATCGGAAACGCACGGATGGCAACTCATGACCTCGGCGCCGTTCAGGCCCGACGGCGAGTCAAATTAGCCCGTCACTCCGCCACATATACCACATATTGCATCCAGTGACTATGTCATTACAAAGTTAGTGCCCATCGAAGTGGTAGGTCATCGTTATTAGCACAAGTACCAGCAGTTCGTATCATCGCAGGAACGTTTGAAGAAGTAGAGGAAAGGCTAGTCGCTATTTTAGTTATTCTTGACATGCAACGCACACAAAGTTAACGCCTTCGGTTCCGGAAAGCGAGGGCCATGACACGTGCTGGACTCATGTCCCTCTCGCCATGCACCAACGGCAGGGGCGGATCCAGAAGTCTCGCTTGAGGAGAGGGGAATCTCCAAACAAATTCTCCGATTCAGACAAACGACTCATCAGATTTTAACAGCTATCGTTCCTGGGATCTGTCCCACACAATATATATATTTCATAAAATGTTCTGAGATCTCAAGCAATGATGTCATTTTAGTGCACAATATTGGAACAAATCGACCTCTTAGGGAAGGGAGGGGTTCTCCCCCCCCATGGATCAGTCCGTGAACAAAGGCATTTGGGTTAGAGCAGCAGCGAGACGTGTGCATCAGTTACCGATGTGCGGGTGGTCGAAGAGCCCTGCATCTGGCGGCTGAGAACTATACCACTTGTTGGACAAGTGTTCGCCTCCAGTGTCCTCAAAATCCATACCTGATTCGTCTCCTGAAACATCAACACCAACATCCTCTAAAGCATCGGCACACACATCCCGGAAATATCGGCATTGTCATCCCCTGAAACATCCGCACCCACATCCCCTAAAACATCCGACACCGACATCCTGAAACATCCGCACCCACATTCCATGAAACATACGTCACGCACATCCCTGGAAGCATCGGCACCCACATTTCCTGAAACATCCGCACCCACATTCCCCAAATTACCGGCACCCACATCCCACATCCTCGGAAACAACGGCACCCACATCCCTTGAAACATCCGCACAAACATCTACCGAAACATCCGCTCCATCATCCCCTGAAACATCCGACATCAACATCGCCTGAAACATCGGCATCAACATCAATGGAAGCATCGCCACCCACATTCCCAGAAATAACAGCTACAGCACACGACCAGTGCGGTAGGAATATTTTAGTTTGTCTAGATTTCTTGCCATGGCACGTATGCACAATAAATTATCCAAAGAACATATACAAAAACAAAACACTCCCTAGGGATTTCTTAAACTCTGTCATAAGATTCGATTGATTTCGCCATACACGTCAAAATGTTGAATAAGGGACACCGTCACTGTTGAATAACCGTTGCACCATCCTCGCCCAGAATATCACTTACCATGGAACGTTCAGACTCCCGGCAAAAATAAAATCCCACAAGAACAAAAATGAAAATCTGCCGCAGAAGCCAGTCATTTCCATTGCTAAGCTCATCATTATATGTATTATTTTATAAATGTTCAATTAAGCATCGTGAATCATTGTGGCATCCAAAGTAAATTGGCTGCTAAGTCACGGAGTAGCTGGACTCCGCTTCGCCCTGTACTTTTCGCGGCGAAACGGATACCTCCATTAACAGCGCTAAACCGGGTAAAACACATGCGAACACTGATCAGATCCAAATATTGTCGGCTCGTTCGGATGCCAAGCATGCAAGTCGTATGTACCAGAGCTGTACAATTACACATATTTAATCTGATGGATTGCGTGTAACGCACTAATCATTATTCAAGGTGCCATCCGCCAGCCCAGCCCAGACCCAGCGAGGATCTGGCCACAGTGACCCCACGTGGCCGACCTCAGCGGCCACGTGAGCTCACTATGCCCAGACCCAGCGAGGATCTGGCCACAGTGACCCCACGTGGCCGACCTCAGCGGCCACGTGGGCTCACTATGCCAATACCCAGCGAGGATCTGGCCACAGTGAACCCACGTGGCCGACCTCAGCGGCCACGTGGGGTCACTGTGCCCAGACCCAGCGAGGATCTGGCCATAGTGAGCCCACGTGGCCGACCTCAGCGGCTACGTGGGCTCACTATGCCCAGACCCAGCGAGGATCTGGCCACAGTGACCCCACGTGGCCGACCTCAGCGGCCACGTGGGCTCACTATGCCCAGACCCAGCGTGGATCTGGTCACAGTGACCCCACGTGGCCGACCTCAGCGGCCACGTGGGCGATGCTATGTCTCCCGTGACGGTGAGCAAACGTGGTCACACCTCGACCCACCACGAAATCCATGCAAACAACGCTTACTCAGTTTAGTGAGCTACATTTGCATTTGTGTGTTGGGCAGTTCTCGCCGGTTAGGATACACTGTAGCACGCACGCACCGAGTCTAACGCCAGCCCGCGGTGGGCCAGCGTACGGTTGCTGCTGGGATAGCAGTCACACCACTGTCTCACCGGTATCAGTGAACACCTGCTGACTCAGCCTTGTTGTGCTGAAGGTGGTTGGCGTTGGCTCTTCTGTAGCAGGGACAAGAAAGTATGCTCATGCAGCATAGCATGAACAATGATACAGTTAGCACAGCGAGCAGTTTTGAAATACCTTCTTTTCCTGCTTTGCAATAGATCTAAGGTTACATATATCCCAATTCTGGTTGGGCACTCGCATTATCTGACCTATTTTCTGCTAAGTGCTGCAATGGAATGCCTTCATGCATTCCATCGCAGCGTATTTTGTTCTAAAATGTTCTGCTGCCAAGTTCTCGGAAACATTTAAATTACAAACCCCGTTTTGGGCCTATTTCATGCCCGTGCATAGATTGTTGACTTTCCTCAGCCAAGAGCTCACCTACGTTAATATTGCAATTTTTGTTGAAGTAATTGAAGTCATGGAAAATCTCTGTGAGAGAGCATAAAATAGGACAGGATGTATAAAAATGAAAAAACGATCACATGGTGGAGGATCTTACCATCAAGAGAAATAACTCCATCCACTTCTCCCAAGGAGTTCTTTGCCACACATTTGTAGTTTTGGAAGTCCTGTTTTTCTATATTCCGAATAATAAGGATCATTGATATCTGATACAATGAGCCTTCCATCAATTCGATCTCATATTTGTTCCCTGAAATCACAGGAAATTTTCATGATGTTCAAGCCATACATTTTCACAAATACATGCATACATGTAGATATGCAAACATATGTATATATATATATATATATATATATATATATATATATATATATATATATATATATATATATATATATATATATATATATATATATAATATATAAAAGAGAGAGAGAGAGAGAGAGAGAGAGAGAGAGAGATATATATATATATATATATATATATATATATATATATATATATATATATATATATATATATATATATACAACTACGTATTCTAAAGCATCCTGAAGATCGTGCTTCAGAAGTCCGACGGACATGGCTAATATGCATACCCAAAAAGCAGATAAGTAAATCAGGATGACATCGAAACATGGAAGCATGGAGAAGTCCCACGCGCCACAGAGCACATTACGCGAAGGAGGCCTTGTTTGCTAGTGTCCCGCGAGAGTGCAGCAATCTTGTCAGATTACCATTTTAAGAACATTTTCTCTCGGCCGCAAATCTGATTGTTGGGAGCCACGGGCCGATAATCGAAAACACCGACATTAGCGCACGTCGCGGCCAGCACCGGAGAAGTGGGCCGCACTGCGAGTCGTCCGATTGGTCCGGCCCGGGATGGAGCGTGGAGGACGGCAGAGGGCTGAGGGCTGAGGGCTGGGGATGAGGCTGAGGACTGACGACTGAGGACTGATGACTGAGGACTGAGGACTGAGGACTGATGACTGAGGGCTGAGGGCTGAGAACTGAGGGCTGATGACTGAGGGCTGATGACTGAGGACTGAGGGCTGAGGACTGAGGGTTGAGGACTGAGGGCTGAGGACTGAGGGCTGAGGGCTGAGGACTGAGGGCTGAGGACTGAGGGCTGAGGGCTGAGTACTGAGGGACGAGGACTGAGGGCTGAGGGCTGAGTACTGAGGGCTGGGGGCTGAAGGCTGAGGGTTGAGGGCTGGGGGATGATGGCTGATGGCTGAGGGCTGAGGGCTGAGGGCTGAGGGCTGAGGGCTGAGGACTGAGGGCTGAGGGCTGAGTACTGAGGGACGAGGACTGAGGGCTGAGGGCTGAGTACTGAGGGCTGGGGGCTGAAGGCTGAGGGTTGAGGGCTGGGGGATGATGGCTGATGGCTGAGGGCTGAGGGCTGAGGGCTGAGGGCTGAGGGCTGAGGGCGGAGGACGGAGGGTGGAGGGTGGAGGGCGGAGACTAAGGGCTGAGTACTGAGGGCTGAGGGCTGAGGGCTGAGGGCTGAGGACGATGACTGAGGGCTGATGACTGAGGGCTAAGGGTTGAGGACTGAGGGTTGAGGGCGAGGGCGGGGACGGAGGAGCGGTCGGACCGGCTCGTCGGCATCACTACCTGCTGTGATCATCTCGCCGTAGCCGTTGGTCCAGTAGTTGATGGAGCGCGGGAACGCCTCCGTTTCGCACTGCAGCCGGCGCTCGCGCTGTCCGACGTAGGCCGACTCCAGCTGAGACGAGACCAGCATCACGGGGCCGACTGCGACACGGCACTGGGCGTCAGTCCGCGTCACCGCAGTCCGGATCGGCGCCGATCCCAACAGCGAGACGGTTCAAATCCGAACAACGTCGAAATGTTTGTCCAGTGATGTGTTTGTGGCGTCCAACGCTCAACTCGCTGCGAAAGATCTTGACGGCTTCTCAGAAGCAGCATCCTAGGTCATTCCTGTCAAGCCAATTCCACACTGGCCCAGCCCCTCCAGACAGTTGATCTTCTTATATTGACCCCGGTTTACCGAGTAACCTACGACCATTCTAACACGGTCCTAAAGAGTTCTCTCGCTTCCTAGCTGGCGTGAAGTTTTGTCATTAGCCCCCTGAGAATGTCAATATGTCCGTGGCCTCCGACCGACCCTGCCATTGCGCGTTATTACACCGGGCCACCGCACGGTCTGTGTGTGAGAGTCCAACGACCTGGCTGTACGTCGCTTACTGCACTTTTATATCGGGATTATATAATACTTAATTGCAGAGTGGTGCAAAATTAGTGTCCTCCGACAGCGAAAGTGTAGTGAGAGATCATGGATACTGTCAAGGTTGACGCACTGGCTGATGTTATTAAGTAAAATTAAGCAATGACGCATTAAGACCGCTGTGGTGAACATCAACGTCAGCCACATGTGCGAGGGGAAGAGGACGGACGAGATTTCACCCCCCTATCTCCGGAAGTCTGGAAGATAATGATCTGATTACCCGCCATGAACATACCAACAAACGCTGCTGGAAAGTAACAGCGCAATTGGAGCAAACTAAATCGCTGCGGAATCTCCACCCTAAGCTGGTAGCATTTGAAATGCATTTCCATGTTCAGTAGAAGAATTTGCATGAATAACTTGTTTCTCCAAAATTTGCCGGCGTTCACAATACAGTGTGCAGTGTAGAGTACAGATGTCAAGTGTGAAGACCGAAAACGCGTTCAGAAAGTTCGTTCAAGACAGTGCGTGGGTGTTTTGTCTAGTCGTCGGGATATATTCGGGGCTTTCCAACCGGTCTTTGGTACGATTGCCGATCGACGTAGATAAAACACCAGTCTTTTTATAGGGTTTTAAGGCATCATAGCCAGTCTTCAGCGGGGCCTGGTGATAGCAGACTGGCCGGCCTTTCACCGTGGTCCCCAATTTTGAGAATCTGCCACCTCCAGCCTAGAGTAGCGGCTGGACACGGTGCAGCTGCAGCACAGTGGTGGCTAAGCTCACGATGCAGCTTGCCGTGTGGGAGAAGTGATTCACGGCGCATTTTTGCAATGCAGAGCAGTGACTCACAGTGCACCTTGACGTAGAGTCGCTTGCTGACTGCCGGCAAGACGCCGTTGCTGGCGATGCACAGGTAGGCGCCCATGTCAAGTCGGCTGACTCGCGTCATGTTCAGCTCCTGTCCGCTCACGACGGTCACGCTCGACTGACCTGTCCGATCAGCAGGTCAGTTGGTGGCCAGCAAAGGTCGCGAGCAGTGATAACAAACTAACGTCAGAACCAGCTGAAGCCAGTTAACAAACGCCCTGGGGGAACAATCATTTTTCTGTTCTACCTTTTTGCGCCAAATGTCTTACAGATGATGATCGCAACATGCGCGCACGGGTATGCTGTGTGGCATGACAACATGCATGTAAGCACCAAGAGCGAACAGGGCGACAAGGCGACAGGGCGAAGGGTGACATGGTGACAACGTGACAGGGCGACAGGGCGACAGGGCGACAGGGCGACAGGGCGACAGGGCGACAGGGCGACAGGGCGACAGGGCGACAGGGTGACAGGGTGACAGGTTGACAGGATGTCAGGGTGACAGGGCGACAGGGCGACAGGACGACAGGGCGACAATGCGACAGGGCGACAGGGCTACAGGGCGACAGTGCGACAGTGCGACAATGCGACAGGGCGACAGAACGACAATGCGACAGTGCGACAGAGCGACAGGGCGACAGGGCGACAGGACGACAGGGTGACAGGGCGACAGAGAGACCAATCGCGTGTGTTACGGCAATATGAACAAGTTGGGGTATTTCAAGCCGGCTAATGCCAGTACAAGGCATGTCCAGCCATCGCGAGCCAATTCGAAATAGCACTGTCCAGCGGACGAATACTGTGAACACCAGCCCAGCTCAACACAAGCCATTCCCAGTACAGTCGTGCACACACGTACTGGAGCGTGTGCCAGTGTACAGGTTAGCGCATATCGATGCACACATCAGCACATTCCAAAGCACAGTTGGCGTGCACGGCATCAGTACGCCGGTCATGAAGTGTTACTGCGAGACAACACGGACTCGGGTCGACGACTCAGCCGAGTCGGCCGGCGATTTAGCCAGACGGCCAGTGGCTGAGGCTGAGCCATCGCGCCGCGTTACATGCTGTGTTGACGTTGGCAGCTAGCCATGCAATCGGGATTCTTATGATGGAATGGAAAGATGATTGGCTAAGTTGCATACATGCATGCCTTAGCCCACATTTTGACCTTGAACCGCATGCGGTTCGAAAATGCCTGAACATTTTTTAGGCCCCAGTGTAAAACCAGTGTATCATGCTTCAGTTTGCAACTGGTGCTGAGGCGAATGTTCGGATACGTTTCCTATATACCGTGCTTTGACTGTCCGGGGGTTATCCAAAGTTGTCTGTTTACAGAGAGTTGACCTCAGCGTGCCCTGATCCATTCCTGCTCCGTTCACAGTGCACGTGCCAGATCTTTGCGTGCTTTTGTTTTTCAATCGCTGGGACGGCCCACTTTTCATGAAAGTTACGTTTCCTATGAGGAATGATACGTTTACCCGCATTGGGGTATGTATCTTTACATCCATTTGTGGGTAATTAACGTACACACGCCTGCTTTGACACGGAAAATATTATAAATGATGCCTCGACCAGCTCGGTCCGATGCTGGTTCGCACAAGCAAACATCTACGAACAAGATGTTAAGCGAAAATGACGTCAGGTCAATTGTGGTAAGCTTTTCAAAACATATCGTTTTGCACAATTGTAACTTGATTTTGCCTGATTTGACGGGAAATAACTTGCAGTGCTGTTGCCATGACATTGGATTCCAGATATAGCAGAACGAATGTCGGCAATGTTCAATCCGATATGACCGAAAGTGGCCAACTCATTGCAACACCGCCACATGGCTTCGCTGGCACTATAGTTTACACCGGCAATCTTTGCTTTGGAGATCGATATACTGAAATGTCAATGACCGATAAAAGTCAATGACCGATAAATGTCAATGACCGATAAAAGTGCGCCCATCCGACGCTAACTCGATTTGCTACAGGTCATACAAATGATGTTTCGTAACGAGTATTGCTTCTTTTCTCTTTCGGTTTTTATAATTTAATTTCTTCATCGCTCGATTAGTCCTCGCTGTTTGTCAGGTTTACACCAACATTTCATTACTTTGAAGAACGATTACTATAAAGTTAAGAACCGATAAATCACGGGTCCACCTGACGTTAATTCGGCTTGCTACAGGTCCTAAAATCGACGCTTTGCATCGATTTTTCTGTCCGACGCATGCTGAATGGGAATGGAATCGTCGAGCCCCAGTGTTCAACGATATATATGGACAACACTAACCCACTCGTGAGTCACCGTGTGGCACACTAATGATACACCAGTTCATACAGCTCACAAACTGATCTTTGAAACTGCGGAGGCCTGCTCTCTCCGTGATCATGGTACATGGAATGCCATCCTTTAGCTGTTGCGGGCAGCACGAGCTCAGTCTACCTCGCAGTAATAAATGCGAGCGGCAGGCTGCAACTGTATCGGCATTTAGTTATGTACATCGGCGGACAACATTCAAAACGCATGGTATCCAAAGGTGAAAACGTAGTTCCTGCTTGAGATTTCAACGCTGAAAATATGCAAACTAGACTGCACAGCATGCGTCTTCCTATCCTACTGATGACGTGCCCAGGGCGAAGTATCCAAGGTCCACCCGTTGTGCCATTAAAGTACACTTAACGCATGCGATATCATCGCACATCCTTTGCAGGCGATACGGCTAGCTGTGTAATTATACGCGTGTCAGCCATCAAAAGTTAAAAATTTTGCATTCGAACTCGTGCCAGCCACGGGTGCAAAGGTGAAGGAGTATTCGTCAACAGTTATTCCTTCCGTTTCCTTCTCTCCGTCAGTTGCTCCTCCTTTGTGGCAGGCTTGTGCTCGGTTTTGGCTCAGTTTTTTTTTGTGTCCGACCGTCACGAGTTTGTGACAGCATCTTGCAACGGCAGGGATGTTTTTGGCAGACGTTCAGAATGCGAGAGTGGCCGCGCCGTAGAATTGCGCTTTAGGCGCAGGTAATGAAGCGAGGAAGGTTTTTAATGGAGCTGTGGTAGAAGTGGTTGTCAAAACACGCGTGGTCCCAGGAGAGCCGAAAAAGCTATGGTTTCACGACGGCGGTTTTCGTAGCGACTATGACAACGACAGTGACAAATGACATGCACAGGGAAGCACAACACTGACATCATCGCAGCACACAAACGTAACAGAAGCTGCGCCAGTTTCGATTTCCTTCTTCACTCGCCGCACCACCATGCCAATAGCGACTCAGCAGCAAAGGTGTCAGTAAGCCGTGTCAGCAGTGTAAGACATATCTCGGGGTGACGGTGTGTGGGGGAAGATATTTTCAGCCGTTTCTCTCTTCACAATATTCAGAAGGTTAATGTTAAAACTTGTCCAAAGTTGACGAGGGTCCGCTGCCCCCAAGCCACAATCCCCGCTCGTGGCCCACCGGCTGATGGTATGCACTTACACACAATCTGACAAGACCCGGGCCATCACCACCACGGCTAGAGCCAGGTTCTCAACGGAAGATATGAAGGCTGTTCGTGACCACGTGTCAGAGTCGCGGTTGTGTTATCAGGTGCTACTGGCTTTACTACCCGTCAACTGCTCGCGGTCGACCATCTCTCACCGCGATTAGCCGCGGGCGAAGGGTAGCGACGGTTGGGACCCGAATCCGCAACCTTTCGGTGGCAGAATGGCACCCTACCCCAAGTGCCCTGACGTGTCAGAGTGACGTCGGCGGCCGCTTACCCCAAAACCACCCGGCCCCTGACGTGCCAGAGTGACGTCGGCGATCGCTTACCCCCAGACTACCCACCCCATGACGTGTCAGAGTGACGTTGGCAGCCGCTTACCCCCAGACCACCCATCCCCTGACGTGCCAGAGTGACGTCGGCGGCCCCTTACCTCCAGACTACCCGCCCCATGACGTGCTAGAGTGACATCGGCGGCCCCTTACCTCCAGACTACCCGCCCCATGACGTGTCAGAGTCACGTCGGCGGCAGCAATGTGAGTGCTGGGTCAGTGACGACACCGACGTTAGCGTAGTTGCCAGGAGTGTCAGCGGTGCAGCGGGCAGCCGCTGACTGACCTGTTCCGTGTCCACGCTGCAGTGGGCAGCCGCTGACTGACCTGTTCCGTGGCCACGCTGCAGTGGGCAGCCGCTGACTGACCTGTTCCGTGGCCACGCTGCAGTGGGCAGCCGCTGACTGACCCGTTCCGTGGCCACGCTGCAGCGGGCAGCCGCTGACTGACCTGTTCCGTGGCCACGCTGCAGTGGGCAGCCGCTGACTGACCCGTTCCGTGGCCACGCTGCAGCGGGCAGCCGCTGACTGACCTGTTCCGTGGCCACGCTGCAGCGGGCAGCCGCTGACTGACCTGTTCCGTGGCCACGCTGCAGCGGGCAGCCGCTGACTGACCTGTTCCGTGGCCACGCTGTATGGCCGTGCCGTCCTCCCTGCGCCACTGGACGCGCGGCGGTGGGTAGCCGAAGGCCCGGCACACTAGGCTCATCTCTTGGCCCTCGTTGACGATCATGTCTGCGCTGCTTCTCGAGTCGTCAATCCACGGCGGTACTGAAACGTGACGTCACGCTCACGGTAGCCGCGACACGACACTTCGGCCAGGCGTTCACGGGCTACTGACAGCAGCTGCACATTACGAACCCACGGCATATTCACAGGTTACCGTCACTTAGCAACTGTACTCCACACACCCACGGGCATATTCACAGGTTACCGTCACTCAGATAGCAGCTGTACACCACGAGCCCACGGCATATTCACAGGTCACCGTCACTCAGATAGCAGCTGTACACCACGAACCCACGGCACATTCACAGGTTACCGTCACTCAGATAGCAGCTGTACACCACAAACCCACGGGCATATTCACAGGTTACCGTCACTCAGATAGCAGCTGTACACCACAAACCCACGGGCAGATTCACAGGTTACCGTCACTCAGATAGCAGCTGTACACCACGAACCCAAGGTCACATTCACAGGGTACCGTCACTCAGATAGCAGCTGTACTCCACAAACCCACGGCATATTCACAGATTAAAGTCGCCAGTGGTGTTCCGCCTTTAAAGCACTTTAGGTAGTGCCTCACCTGATTAGAGCTGGGAAACATTTTTATATACTATTTTCGTATAAAACGATGCTTTAATCCGTTAGAATATAGGAAAGGTGAATAATTGGAAACAAATACAGGGCGACAGGGCGACAGGGCGACAGGGCGACAGGGCAACGGATATCGGACTCGTCTCTGTTGACTCGTAATTATAGTGTGAATTTACGTAATTACATTACAAGCGTATTACAAGCAACCGGCGGCAAATATCGCCACATATTGCGCTATCGATTCATAACAAGCGCAGAGTATGTGGTTTTCGCCCGATAACTTTGATTTGGAGTGCAGTGCACCGCAGTGTGGTGCGTGCATTACAGGTGGTCCATGCGGCTCTTATTAAGTCTGAACACTTTATGACTTCATAACTTTATGTACGGCGACAGTGCCTGCAGACCGGCGCGGTGCTGATCGCGTGCCGCGCTGTGATTATGGCAAACAAGATGATCCAGTGTAAGCATGCACCATTTTTGGTTGTTTATTAATGTGTCTCAGTAATCGCAACCAGCAGGGACGTTTGCGTTTCGCGCCAATAATCAGTGAACCCCCATTACTATGCAACTCTCTGAATGCCGGACACCGATATCACAAGGCTTGGGCTTGGCCTTTGGGCTTTGCTTGTGACCCGGGGCGCCGTGTCCCGATTCCCGTCTGACAGGCGAGTGTGGGTCTGCCCTGGAAGACACGGCCCCGACCACGCGTGTCCCGACTCCCGTCTGACAGGCGAGTGTGGGTCTGCCCTGGAAGACACGGCCCCGACCACGCGTGTCCCGACTCCCGTCGACGGCGAGTGTGGGTCTGCCCTGGAAGACCGGCCCCGACCACGCGTGTCCCGACTCCCGCTAAGGCGAGTGTGGGTCTGCCCTGGAAGCACGGCCCCGACCACGCGTGTCCCGACTCCCGTCTGACAGCGAGTGTGGGTCTGCCCTGGAGGACCGGCCCCGACCACGCGTCAGCGCTTTTGCGGCTGACCGGTCGCACGAGTGTGGGTCTGCCCTGGAAACACGGCCCCGACCACGCGTGCAGGCGGTGCTGTTTGTCGGTGCGTGACTGGTCGGCAACTCCCCGAGTGTGGGTCTGCCCTGGAGGACACGGCCCCGACCACGCGTGCAGGCGGTGCTGTTTGTCGGTGCGTGACTGGTCGGCACCAGTGTGGGTCTGTCCTGGAGACCGGCCCCGACCACGCGGCAGGCGGTGCTGTTTGTCGGTGCGTACTGTCGGCAACTCCCCGAGTGTGGGTCCGTCCTGGAAGACCGGCCCCGACCACGCGTGCAGGCGGTGCTGTTTGTCGGTGCGTGACTGGTCGGCAACTCCCCGAGTGTGGGTCTGTCCTGAGGACACGGCCCCGACCACGCGAGCGGTGCTGTTTGTCGGTGCGTGACTGGTCGGCAACTCCCCGAGCGTGGGTCCGTCCTGGAGACACGGCCCCGACCACGCGTGCGAGGCGGTGCTGTTTGTCGGTGCGTGACTGGTCGGCAACTCCCCCGAGTGTGGGTCTGTCCTGGAAGACACGGCCCCGACCACGCGTGCGAGGCGGTGCTGTTTGTCGGTGCGTGACTGGTCGGCAACTCCCCGAGTGTGGGTCCGCCCTGGAAGACACGGCCCCGACCACGCGTGCGAGGCGGTGCTGTTTGTCGGTGCGTGACTGGTCGGCAACTCCCCCGAGTGTGGGTCTGTCCTGGAAGACACGGCCCCGACCACGCGTGCGAGGCGGTGCTGTTTGTCGGTGCGTGACTGGTCGGCAACCCCCGAGTGTGGGTCCGTCCTGGAGACACGGCCCCGACCACGCGTGCGAGGCGGTGCTGTTTGTCGGTGCGTGACTGGTCGGCAACTCCCTCGAGTGTGGGTCTGCCCTGGAAGACACGGCCCCGACCACGCGTGCAGGCGGTGCTGTTTGTCGGTGCGTACTGGTCGGCAACTCCCCGAGCGTGGGTCTGTCCTGGAAGACACGGCCCCGACCACGCGTGTCCCGACTCCCGTCTGACAGGCGAGCGTGGGTCTGCCCTGGAAGACACGGCCCCGACCACGCGTGCGAGGCGGTGCTGTTTGTCGGTGCGTGACTGGTCGGCACTCCCGAGCGTGGGTCTGTCCTGGAAGACACGGCCCCGACCACGCGTGTCCCGACTCCCGTCTGACAGGCGAGTGTGGGTCTGCCCTGGAAGACACGGCCCCGACCACGCGTGTCCCGACTCCCGTCTGACAGGCGAGTGTGGGTCTGCCCTGGAAGACACGGCCCCGACCACGCGTGTCCCGACTCCCGTCTGACAGGCGAGTGTGGGTCTGTCCTGGAGACGCGGCCCCGACCCGCGTGCGAGGCGGTGCTGTTTGTCGGTGCGGACCGGTCGGCAACTCCCCGAGTGTGGGTCTGCCCTGGAGACACGGCCCCGACCACGCGTGCAGGCGGTGCTGTTTGTCGGTGCGTGACTGGTCGGCAACTCCCCCGAGTGTGGGTCTGCCCTGGAAGACACGGCCCCGACCACGCGTGCGAGGCGGTGCTGTTTGTCGGTGCGTGACTGGTCGGCAACTCCCCGAGTGTGGGTCTGTCCTGGAGGACACGGCCCCGACCACGCGTGCGAGGCGGTGCTGTTTGTCGGTGCGTGACTGGTCGGCAACTCCCCCGAGTGTGGGTCTGCCCTGGAAGACACGGCCCCGACCACGCGTGCGAGGCGGTGCTGTTTGTCGGTGCGTGACTGGTCGGCAACTCCCCGAGTGTGGGTCCGTCCTGGAAGACACGGCCCCGACCACGCGTGCGAGGCGGTGCTGTTTGTCGGTGCGTGACTGGTCGGCAACTCCCCCGAGTGTGGGTCTGCCCTGGAAGACACGGCCCCGACCACGCGTGCGAGGCGGTGCTGTTTGTCGGTGCGTGACTGGTCGGCAACTCCCCCGTAGCTGCGACGCAGCTGCACAAGTTGGCCGTACGCCGACTAAACCTGCTCGCCCATCTTCCTGTCACACACCGTGTCACACACAACACCACACACTGCACCACACACTACACCACACATTACACCACAGGCTCCATCACACACTGCACTACACCACACACTGCACCACACACTGCACCACAGGCTCCATCACACACTACACCACACACCGCACCACACACTATACTACACACTACACCACACACTGCACCACACACTACACCACACACTACACCACATACTACACCACACACTACACCGCAAACTGTACCACACAATACACCACACACTGCACCACAGGCTCCATTACACACTGCACCACATACTGCATCACACACTGCACTACACTTTGTGCTACACACAACACCACACACTACACTACATTGTGCTACACACTATGCCACAGACTGCATCACATACTTCATCACACACTGCACCACACACTGAACCACACACTATATCACGCACTACACAACACTTTGCACCACATACAACACCATAAACTACACCACATACTGCACTACAATTTGTACACACACTACACCACACACTGCACTACAATTTTTACTACACACTACACCACATACTGCACCACAGGTTGCATCACACGCTGCACCACACACTGCATTACATACTGCACTACACTTTGCGCTACATACAACACCACACACTACACTACAATGTGCTATACACTACACTTCAAACTGCACCATAGACTGCATCACACACTGCACCACACACTGCACTACACATTGTGCCATACACAACCCTGCACACTACACCATGCACAACATTGCACAACAATTTGTGCCGCATACACTGCACCACAGACTGCACCAAACACTGTCACAACATTGCGCCACACACTGCACTACAATTTGTGATACACACTACACCACAGACTCATCACACATTGCACCACACACTGCAATACAATTTGTACTACACATCACACCACAGACTGCACCAAACACTCATAAATTGCACCGCACAATGCACCACACACTGCACCATAAACTGCACCACATACTGCACCACAATATACCACACACTACATCATACAATACATCACACACAATACGACACTACACCACACACTACACCGTACACTACATTACACACTACACCACGCACTGCGTCACAAACTACACCACATATTGCATCACACATACACCACACATTGCACCACACGCCGCACCACACAACACGCCCCACACTACACCAAACACTGTACAACATCCTCCGACTATGCATTACAACACACATCGCGCCACACACTACACCAAACACTGTACAACATCCTCCGACTATGCATTACAACACACATCGCGCCACACACTACACCAAACGCTGTACAACATCCTCCGACTATGCATTACAACACACATCGCGCCACACACTACACCAAACACTGTACAACATCCTCCGACTATGCATTACAACACACATCGCGCCACACACTACACCAAACGCTGAACACCATCTTCCGACTAAGTATTGCACCACATACTGCGCCACACCTTCCATCTATACATTGAGATACGCACTACAACACATAGTCCAAGACATCCTCCACCACAAGTCACACTACACACTACATACTGCACACATAATCCAACATGAACGGAATCACATACTGCACCACTGCATAGTGCACCACCCACTTTGCCACATACTAAATTAGATCCTCCGTCGCCAACTGCTTTCTATGCATCACATACTGCGCCACGTCATCCACCACACGCTACACAACGCACTGCACAGCATATTGCACAGCGCAGTACACTATGCAGTGTCCCATACGTTACAGCACACAGCACCACGCAGTGTTCTACATGCCACAGCACACTATACCACGCCGTGTTCCAAACGTTGCAACACACTGCAGTCAAAGGGTGGCTCATCAATGGATTCGGCTGCCTGCTGATGTTGTAGGGAGTCCCTCGTTGTATGTATTTAAAAATAAGATGGACACATTGTTTTTGGTTGGAAAATATTGTTTTTGAGTTCTAGTTAGCGGTAGATGGGGTGATATTTATGCTGGTGGGTGTACACGGCACAGGCCCCTTTAAGCAGGCATGGATTGAGTTGAAAATTATTGATAGGGCACTCGGTCCATCCGTGTGTTACGCGGAATCGAGTGAATAGGGCTAGATAGGCAGGTAGATAGGTGTTGGCAGGTGTGTAGGTTGTTGGTGGATAGTTTTTTAAACGTAGCATGTGGTATTGGTTGGGATGCTGAGTATCTTTTTGTCCAGGCGTGTATTATCTTCCCTTTACTGGCATAGCCCTATGGGTCCCTGTGGCTCTTATTAAGTCTGAACGATGCATGACTACACCACGCAATGTACCACATACGTTACACATGCAGGCAGCTTGCTACACCTTGCACCACGGCCACGTAGCACAGGGGCCTGCAGGGGTCTCCGGTCGGTTGGTCGCCACTAGTACGACCAAGGGCGTCGCCACCGGGGGGGCAGGGGGGCAGTCGCCCCCCCTGCCGTGAAACTGGGGGGCGGCGCCCCCCCCTGAAATTTGAGGAGGCCCCTATCCGCAAATGCACAGCAAAAAAGGTGAGCAAGGAGGCCGACGGGACAGAATATCATGCTGTCAATGAGGCCTCAAGACTGACGAGGCCACCAGGAAATATCATCAGGTCTCTATAAGAGACGTAGAACAGAGATTGGGAGGAGGCCCCCAGGACGAAAAGGAGGCCCCCGGGACGAACAGGGGGCCCCAGGACGAAAAGGAGGCCCCAAGACGTAGAACAGAGATTGGGAGGAGGCCCCCAGGACGAAAAGGAGCCCCCCCCGGGACGAAAAGGAGGCCCCAAGACGTAGAACAGAGATTGGGAGGAGGCCCCCAGGACGAAAAGGAGACCCCATGACGAAAAGGATGCACCCAAGGACGAAAAGGAGGCCCCAAGACGTAGAACAGAGATTGGAAGGAGGCCCCCATGACGAAAAGGAGGCCTCAAGACGTAGAACAGAGATTGGGAGGAGGCCCCCAGGACGAAAAGGAGGCCCCCAGGACAAAAAGGAGGCCCCCAGGACGAAAAGGAGGCTCCAAGACGTAGAACAGAGATTGGGAGGAGGCCCCCAGGACGAAAAGGAGGCCCCCAGGACGAAAAGGAGACCCCATGACGAAAAGGATACACCCAAGGACGAAAAGGAGGCCCCAAAATGTAGAACAGAGATTGGAAGGAGGCCCCCAGGACGAAAAGGAGGCCCCCAGGACGAAAAGGAGGCCCCAGGACGAAAAGGAGGCACCAAGACGTAGAACAGAGATTAGGAGGAGGCCCCCAGGACGAAAAGAAGACCCCAGGACGAAAAGGATGCACCCAAGGACGAAAAGGAGGCCCCAAAACGTAGAACAGAGATTGGGAGGAGGCCCCCAGGACGAAAAGGAGGCCCCATGACGAAAAGGAGGCCCCCATGACGAATAGGAGGCCTCAAGACGTAGAACAGAGATTGGGAGGAGGCTCCCGGGACGAAAAGGAGGCCCCCAGGACGAAAAGGAGGCCCCAAGACGTAGAACAGAGATTGGGAGGAGACCCCCATGACGAAAAGGAGGCCTCAAGACGTAGAACAGAGATTGGGAGGAGGCCCCCAGGACGAAAAGGAGGCCCCCGGGACGAAAAGGAGGCCCCAAGACGTAGAACAGAGATTGGGAGGAGGCCCCCAGGACGAAAAGGAGGCCTCCAGGACGAAAAAGAGACCCCATGACGAAAAGAATGCACCCACGGACGAAAAGGAGGCCCCAAGACGTAGAACAGAGACTGGAAGGAGGCCCCCAGGACGAAAAGGAGGCCCCAGGACTGAAAGGAGGCCCCAGGACGAAAAGGAGGCACCCAAGGACGAAAAGGAGGTCCCAAGACGTAGAACAGAGATTGGGAGGAGGCCCCCAGGACGAAAAGGAGGCCACCCGGGACGAAAAGGAGGCCCCAGGACGAAAAGGAAGGCACCAAGACGTAGAACAGAGATTGGGAGGAGGCCCCCAGGACGAAAAGGAGGCCCCCAGGACGAAAAGGAGGCTCCCAGGACGAAAAGAAGGCCCCAGGACGAATGACGCAGTCTATGCGCCCCTACACTCCAACAATCAACCAACCAACCCCGGGACGAAAAGGATGCCCTCAAGACGTAGAACAGAGATTGGGATGAGGTCCCCAGGACGAAAAGGAGGACTCCAGGACGAAAAGGAGGCCCCCAGGACGAAAAGGAGGCCCCTAAGACGTAGAACAGAGATTGTGAGGTGGCCCCCAGGACGAAAAGGAGGCCCCCAGGACGAAAAGGAGGCCCCTAAGACGTAGAACAGAGATTGTGAGGAGGCCCCCAGGACGAAAAGGAGGCCCCAATACGTAGAACAGAGATTGGGAGGAGACCCCCATGACGAAAAGGAGACCTCAAGACGTAGAACAGAGATTGGGAGGAGGCCCCTATGACGAAAAGGAGGCCCCGGGACGAAAAGGAGGTCCCCAGGACGAAAAGGAGGCCCCAAGACGTAGAACAGAAATTGGGAGGAGGCCCCCAGGACGAAAAGGAGGCCTCCAGGACGAAAAGGAGACCCCATGACGAAAAGAATGCACCCACGGACGAAAAGGAGGCCCCAAGACGTAGAACAGAGACTGGAAGGAAGCCCCCAGGACGAAAAGGAGGCCCCCAGGACTGAAAGGAGGCCCCAGGACGAAAAGGAGGCACCCAAGGACGAAAAGGAGGTCCCAAGACGTAGAACAGAGATTGGGAGGAGGCCCCCAGGACGAAAAGGAGGCCCCCCGGGACGAAAAGGAGGCCCCAGGACGAAAAGGAAGGCACCAAGACGTAGAACAGAGATTGGGAGGAGGCCCCCAGGACGAAAAGGAGGCCCCCAGGACGAAAAGGAGGCTCCCAGGACGAAAAGAAGTCCCCCAGGACGAATGACGCAGTCTATGCGCCCCTACACTCCAACAATCAACCAACCAACCCCAGGACGAAAAGGATGCACCAAAGGACGAAAAGGATGCCCCCAAGACGTAGAACAGAGATTGGGATGAGGTCCCCAGGACGAAAAGGAGGACTCCAGGACGAAAAGGAGGCCCCCAGGACGAAAAGGAGGCCCCTAAGACGTAGAACAGAGATTGTGAGGTGGCCCCCAGGACGAAAAGGAGGCCCCCAGGACGAAAAGGAGGCCCCCAGGACTAAAAGGATGCCCCAGAACGCAAAGGAAGCCCCCAAGACGTAGAACAGAGATTGGGAGGAGGCCCCCAGGACTAAAAGGAGGCCCCAGGACGAAAAGGATGCCCCTAGAACGAAAAGGATGCACCCAAGGACCAAAAGGAGGCCCCTAAGACTTAGAATAGAGATAGGAAGGTAGCCCCCAGGACGAAAACGAGGCCCCAGGACGAAAAGGAGACCCCAGCACGAAAAGGAGTCCCTCAGGACGGAAAGGATGCCACCGAGACGGGCAAGAAGCCACCCAGGTTAGACGAAAAGGCTTCCGATGGGTGGCAGGATATTCTTAAGTTGGAAAACGAGGCCCCCAAGACGGAAGAGGATGCCCTTGCAATATAAAATTAAGACCTGATAGGGGAGACTTCTCCGGACGCAATAGGGGCCCCAAGACGGGTAAGAAGGTCTCCGCAGGAATGAGAGAAGGCCACCGAGACCAGCCAGATGAGGCCCATATTTTGGAAGAGGAGGAACCTGGAAGAGAAGATCTAGGACTAGGACGCAAAAGCACCCTGCTAAGAGGATAATGAGGCTCCAGACACAGATAAGGAGGCCCCCATGACGTGAGAGGAGGCCCCTAATTTGAAAAAGGAGTCACCTAGGAGAGGGTAGGAGTCCCCAGAAATCAAGAGAGTGTCAAAAATGGCACGGAGGAAACCAGGATTGCAAAAGAGGCTCCAACACCGGAAAGGAGGCCCCAGCATATGAGAGGAGGCCCTAAGACGGAAAAGGAAGCCATTGGATATGAGATGAGGTTTCGGAGACGCAAAAGCAGGCCCCAAACGGGTGAGGTTCCACCGATATAGAAAAGGATGATCCAGAGACGTGACAGGAGGCACCTAATTCGGAAGAGAACGACACAAGATTGGAAATGAGACCCCATGATGAACGAGGAGTCCCCTAAAATAGGAGAGAAAGGCCATTGGATAAGAGAGATGGCTCCCAAGCGGAAAAGAAGGTTCCGAAGACCGCTAAGAAGGTCCCCGGGAAATAACAAGGCCACTAAGATAGGAAAGGTTGCCAGTAATTTGGCAGAGGAGACGCCTGGGAGAGAAGAGGAGTCCACCAGGAGATAAGAGACCACCCCTAAGATGGGTAAAGATCGAATCCAGAGCGCAGAGCAAGAGGGCCCCAAGACGTGAGAGGAGGCCCCTAATTTGAAAAAGAAGGCCTCTAGAAGAGAAATGAGGCACCTGCCGGACTCGAGAAGGAGTAGGTCTCCAGGACCAAATGAGGTCCCGAAGACCGGAAAGAGTTCCCAGGAAATGAAGGGAGGCCCTTAAGATGGGAGTGATAGCAGGTATGGAAGGAGGTGAGGTTTCCAAAATTGAAGATCCCTCAAGACGGGTAAGGCTTTGCCAGGATAAAGGAGGAGGCACACGAGGCGTGGCAAGAGGCCCCTAATTTGGCAGAAAATGCCCCTCGATGATGAGAGGAAGCCCCATGCCATGTTAAAGGGGCCCCAGAATGCAAGAGGAGGCCCTCCAAGACGGGAGAGGAGGACCATGGAATATGGAGGAGGGTAGGACACACAAGGAGACATCGAAAACCGGTAAAAAGGCTCTAGGAAATGAGACGATGCGACAGTAGGCATATAATTTGCAAGAGAACCCCCTAAGAAATAGTAAGAGTCAAGTCTGGGTATTTTAAAATCACGATATGGGCCCCAAAAGATCCGGCCGGGGCCCCCGCAAATTACGCTGAGCCTGGGGTACCAAAAATTCACGCCCGGACCACGAAAATCATGCCAGGGGCACGACAGGTCGTACCGTGCCCCAACAGTCTCATTGGGACCAAGACAAAAGAAGCCGGAGCAACGAAGAACAATCCGGACATGGATTATCACTCTGGGGGCCGAACAATGACGCCAAAAGCCTCCAAAACGCATTGGACCCCCAAAAAGTGTCGAGGCCGCCATAGCTGGCGCTAGGGATGCAAGAAATTGACGTCGGGGCCCGAAAGATCACATTGGACCCAAAAAAGTCGCGTCACAGACCTTGAAAATCACACTAGAGGCCCAGAAGGTCGCGCCGGGGCCCCAAAAGTTGCAGCTGCCCCCAAAATCAATTTTAACCGGAATGTCACTCTGGGACAAAAAAAAACTCCTTCAGTGGTCGCAGTGCTATATCAAAGGGGCAAATGCCCCCTCCATCCTGAGAGGGATAAGCTCCCAAGAATCGTGTCGGGGCCTCAAAAATCGCGCTGGGGCCACCAAAATTCGCGTCGGTCCACCAGAATTCGCGTATGGGTCTCCAAATAAATACGGCGAGCCCCGGAAAACTCGCTCCGAGGCCCGAAAAATTGCGACAGGAAACGCCAAAATCGCGTTGGGGCCACAGTTAAATATAACGCATCGCACAAACTAGAACCGGGCCCCCCAAATATCGCGCTTGGGACCCACAATTCCCATCCGTAGTCCCGTCGAGGCTCTAAAAAATTGCCGTCTAGGGCCACACGTAAGCACAGTGTGACCACAAACACAAACACAAATCAAGCTGGAGCCCTCCAAAATAAGGATTGATTCCAACAACTAAATGCCCAGGTAAAAAAAAATGACTGGAGCACCGAACATATTATCAGATGCCTTCACAAATTGCGTACGGCACCGAAAAACAAACCGGATCTCGAACATTCGAGGTGAGATACAAAAACATGGCGCCAAGGGCTCGAGAAATCCGGCCGGGATTCGGACTTTTAAGAAAATAAGAATAGTTTCACAAAATCGTATTGAGCCCAGAAAACTGGGGTTGGGTCTCCGGAACCACGCGCCTGGGTGCAATAAGCCACTCTGGGACCTAGAAACATCGTACCGAAGCCCCAAAATTGTACTTGGGCCCCACAAGTGTGCGTCAGAAGCCCAAAATAAACACATCGGGACCCTAAGAGCACAACGGGTGCCGAAAATACAACTGACCCTCCAAAGCGCACAGTCTCACAAAAAGCGACAGGGCCTTAACACATGCGTTGCAGCCATAAATATACATATCGGGAGGTCTAAAAAATACACCGGAAGCTCTCAAGGCACACAGGGGTCATGATAACGCACAATAGCCTGAAAAGGTGGTTGGGGCCGCAAAAGACAACATGGTTCCAAAACAACCAAAAAGACCGGGCGCTAAATAAACACATCGGGATCTTCGAAAACGCCCTGACACGTCAGAAAAAATCCTCGGTGCACAAAAATTCCACAAACCCTAAAACGAGCATGGGGTTCGAAAATGCTTTAGGCCCCTAACAAAAATGGCTTGGAGCCATAATACACAATCATAGACCAAGAAAGACGCAACGGGTCCAAAAAGAACGCCGAGGCTTGGCCTCGGTTCGGTATCAAATCTGGGAGGATAGCAGCAAAGATATGAAGTGCATCAAAGCTCAGCGGAAACCGCATTTCATAGCTACCAGAAAATGTGGGAAGTAGGAAACTAATGATCGAATTCAATCAATCGACTTTTGGAAGCGAACGCCCATGCGAATCATTCCATCACGCCAATATGGCGCAAGTGTATCATGTGGCAGCAATTAGCAAAACGCAGAAGGCCTAGCAGAAACCATAGCATCGCACGAAGTGTGGCGAATGCACCGAATACGAAAAGTGGGTGTGCACGTGCACTGACGTTGCCGTCGTGGCGACCGGGTGCAATGAACTGAAATGCCTGAAATTGTAAAATTGTGTATTTTAAAGTGGTGGGTAATACATTTTACTTTGAAGTTATGGGCCTAATACATCTTCTAAACTCTGCTCGTTTTAGGGCTTTGTTGTGTTTTTTTTTGTGCACCGATAATTTTTTACGTGTCTGGGCGTTCTCGAAGATCCCGATGTGTTTATTTAGCTCCCGGTCGTTTTGTACGTTTTGGAACCATGTTGCCTTTTGTGGCCCCAGCCTCTTTTCCAGGCCCTTGTGCGTTCTCATGGCCCCTGTGCGTCTTGCGAGCTTGCAGTGTATTTTTCTTAGAGCTCCCGGTATGTTTATTTAGGGCTGCAACGCATGTTTTAGGACCCTATCGCTTTTTGGGAGACTCTGTGCGCTTTGGAGGGTTAGTTGTACTTTCTGGCACCGTTGTACTCTTAGGGTCCCGCTGTGTATATTTGGGGCTTCTGACGCACATTTGTGGGGCCCCAGTATGATTTTGGGGCTTCGGTGTGAGTTTTCTGGGTCCCAGCGCGACTTATCGCGCCCAGGCGCATGGTTCCGGAGACCCAACGCCAGCTTTCTGGGCTCAACGCGATTTTTGTGGATCTTTTCTGTTTTTTTTTAAAAGTCCGAATCCCGGCCTGATTTTTCGAACCTCTGACGCCATGTCTTTGCATCCCACCTCGATTTTTCGAGATCCGGTCTGCTTTTCGGTGTCATACGCAATTTTTGAAGGCATCTGGAAAAACAAATGTTCGGTGCAACAGAGCCATTTTCCTGACCCGGACATTTATTTGTTGTAATCTCTCCTTTTTTGGAGGGCTCCAGCTTGATTTTTTGGGATACCGATCCGGGTTTGTGGTATAGGTGTAATTTCAGCAGTGTGAGGTAACTTAAAAGGGATACCAAAAGAAAACCTGAGAAATGAGTAGTGGAGTTAGGGTTGAAATCCGACCAATCAGAAACCATAGTGGTAGATTAGGCCCCTCCACAGGACAATTTAGTTGATGACTAATTATATTATTTCGAAATGTACCCTTTGACAAAATAGCGGTCGAAATCCAAGGCCTTTTTAATGGGCGTAGGTGCCCCCCCTGCAAATCCGTTTGCCCCATCCTGCTTGACGCAAATATAGGTACTCCACTGGTCCCTCAATAATTTTCCGAAACATGCGCCCATGGGGAAAAGCCAACATTGAGGGGACAAATTACCCCTCATAAGCATACAATACAACATCCATGCCCCATATGAAATGGGATGAATGATGTTTTTAAATGCATTTTCTTCCAACAAACTTGTTTTCTGTTATTACAGCCTGCATGATTAGAGCTTCCCAGCTTCCATACCTTCTCAACGTCATTTACAAAACGGTACAGCACAGCGAAAACGATGGGCGTGACGGCGTGGAATTTCAAGGCTTGGATTATGTATGTACTGACATTGTTGCATTGTTGCATTGTCATTTATGCATTGGTGTTCAATGCTTGTTCTTGCCGTGAATTTATTCGCTGAGGATATATTTTAGCTCGTGTGACAGTTGCCTTGCAGCCAGCACCAAATGTTATAAAAATAAACAAATTCCTAAGATGACGTTAAAAAAACAAATGCAATCCACTTCTCGTTGTCACCTTTACGAAATTGTCGTCCTTGGACTGAGAAATGGTCGTTCAAGCTTTGCTTATGACATCAAGCTGGTGGGAATAAATAACAGTAGTGATGAATCTAGCTATATTCAGTTAGACTTGGAGGACTTAAAAGTGGGTTGATCAATGGCAGATATCTGTAAGATATGCTTAGCACCAGCCCCGCCAGCTCGCTGCAATCTAGAGGCCAGCGGGAAGATTCGAGAAAGCATTGAGACGATGGTTTGTTTTGGCACTTATGTATTTATCCAAATATTACTTATTTATACCCTGGTATGGCCCAGTTTTCAGCGAAAATGATTAGTGCTATTGCGCTTTGAGTAAATGATGCACCATGCCAAGAACAAACAAAAAAACAATATGAAATCATGTTCCCCATCCTCGAACCATAGTATAAGAGCCTAAAAACAATATGAGACCCTAACACAATGGAGGCCCCCTTCGGGGAACAGGAGGCCCCCTTTCGACCTTGCCCCCCCTGGAAGAATTTCGTGGCGACGCCACTGAGTACGACGGCTACACTGCAGACGCAGGGTCAGTTCCGGCTCGTGGTGGGGGGTTTTGGGCGTTGACGTTCCTGCACAGTCATGCGCACGAGATGCACAGAGGACTGGTGTAGTGAATGTGTGCTCCGGCTGGGAGCCACAACACCTCTTGTGGCTGGAGCGATAGTCCTGGGAAACGTCGCCCGGACCGCTGATACTTGCCTCGAAAGAATTGCTGCTAACTGGCCTCTATTAATTCGACTTTCGAATGGCCAAGGGCGGCAGTCGGGCGCTTGCCCGGAAATTCAGTGACTGCTCAGAGCAGCGTGACAGTCAGCCCTCGTCGACAACTCCTCAGCGACTGCTGAACGCTGGGGGCCTCCGTACATCACTGACCGGCGGCCGTACCACATGACCCGCAACACCCGGCGGAAGTTACGAGGGGCAGTCGGCCGGCCATCGGCACATAGACGTTGGCTCAGCAGCTTAGCGCGCCGTACCAGCTGCTGTGATGTGGCGGGACAGTGGCTGGCAGGTTTGAATACATACAGCTATAACTTGGTTACATAATTTGACACTAAAGGTACTGCCGGAAGCTAATTTCGTTACACTGGCGGACAGTTGTGAACATGCAGCATTAGAGACACGGGGACAACCGCACACCCTGCGTCGATTACATACTTCGAGGTGAAGACAGAGTTCATGAACATTCAGGACAAAATTACAAATAATCTCTGTATTTATGTCCACATAAACCTCAACATGAAATATGTTACCAGAAAAGCTTTCGATATTAACAGGTAATTTGCAATGACTTTTTAGCATGGTTGCTAGCTTAAGCATAGCTTTACACATGACCTCAATGCTCACTTCCGTATTGATTTTCACCTAGACATATTTTAGTGCGCAGCCAAAAACCATATCGAATGTCGTGTCAAATGTAGTGTCTGGTCAGTCTGAACTTGTCGGGTGCTACGTATGTCGGACGGTAAGTTACACACACTCTTGCAGTTAACTTTGCCTCGGCATTGACATTTGATATTGTACTATTCAAAGTCCTGTACGCGCCTAAAAATAGTCTGTATTTAAGTTCAAGTTGCAAGTGGTGTATTCTAAAGCTGTGTTCCAAGACGGCTTTCCAATCAGCTTATATGTGCTACATGGCAGTACAATTTTCTGTATGTATCACTATGTATGTGTTCACCAGTGTCTTTTCTTATCCTAAGCCGATCGCCCTTTACTTTATGTCCGGTTTCCCAAAATGGAACACGGTGCGAGACACCACGTGACCTACCGACCACCTGCAGGTAACCGGTGCAGGACACCACGTGACCTACCGACCACCTGCAGGTACCCGGTGCAGGACATCACGTGACTTACCGACCACCTGCAGGTACCCGGTGCGGGACATCATGGGATCGGTGTTGATTTGGCACATGTAGGCGCCGCGGTCCTGTCTGGTGACGTCGGCGATGTGGAGGTGCCACTTGGAGTGGCCGTTGTGTGTCAGCGATATCCTGGGATTGCGCGTGATGACGGTCCGGTGGATGGTCAATATGGTCTGCGTGTCGACGCGGACCCAGGCCACCTGCAACGTCACCGGCACATGTTGTTAGCACTGTACCCAGGTCACCGGTACATGTGGTTAGTCCCGTACCCATGCCACCTGTAACGTCACCGGTACATGTGGTTAGTCCCGTACCCAGGCCACCTGCAACGTCACCGGCACATGTTGTTAGCACTGTACCCAGGTCACCGGTACATGTGGTTAGTCCCGTACCCATGCCACCTGTAACGTCACCGGTACATGTGGTTAGTCCCGTACCCAGGCCACCTGCAACGTCACCGGCACATGTTGTTAGCACTGTACCCAGGTCACCGGTACATGTGGTTAGTCCCGTACCCATGCCACCTGTAACGTCACCGGTACATGTGGTTAGTCCCGTACCCAGGCCACCTGCAACGTCACCGGCACATGTTGTTAGCACTGTACCCAGGTCACCGGTACATGTGGTTAGTCCCGTACCCAGGCCACCTGTAACGTCACCGGTACATGTGGTTAGTGCCGTACCCATGCCACCTGTAACGTCACTGGTACATGTGGTTAGTCCCGTACCCAGGCCACCTGCAACGTCACCGGCACATGTTGTTAGCACTGTACCCAGGTCACCGGTACATGTGGTTAGTCCCGTACCCAGGCCACCTGTAACGTCACCGGTACATGTGGTTAGTCCCGTACCCAGGCCACCTGCAACGTCACCGGCACATGTTGTTAGCACTGTACCCAGGTCACCGGTACATGTGGTTAGTCCCGTACCCATGCCACCTGTAACGTCACCGGTACATGTGGTTAGTCCCGTACCCAGGCCACCTGCAACGTCACCGGCACATGTTGTTAGCACTGTACCCAGGTCACCGGTACATGTGGTTAGTCCCGTACCCAGGCCACCTGTAACGTCACCGGTACATGTGGTTAGTGCCGTACCCATGCCACCTGTAACGTCACTGGTACATGTGGTTAGTCCCGTACCCAGGCCACATGTAATGTCACCGGTGCATGTGGTTAGTGCCGTACCCAGGCCACCTGTAACGTCACCGGTACATGTGGTTAGTGCCGTACCCAGGCCACCTGTAACGTCACCGGTACATGTGGTTAGTGCCGTACCCAGGCCACATGTAATGTCACCGGTACATGTGGTTAGTGCCGTACCCAGGCCACCTGTAACGTCACCGGTACATGTGGTTAGTGCCGTACCCAGGCCACCTGTAACGTCACCGGTACATGTGGTTAGTGCCGTACCCAGGCCACCTGTAACGTCACCGGTACATGTGGTTAGTCCCGTACCCAGGCCACATGTAATGTCACCGGTACATGTGGTTAGTCCCGTACCCAGGCCACATGTAATGTCACCGGTACATGTGGTTAGTGCCGTACCCAGGCCACATGTAATGTCACCGGTACATGTGGTTAGTCATGTACTCAGGCCACATGTAATGCCATCGGCACATGTGGTTAGTCATGTACTCAGGCCATGTGTAATGTCACCGGTACATGTGGTTAGTCCCGTACCCAGGCCACATGTAATGTCACCGGTACATGTGGTTAGTCATGTACCCAGGCCACATGCAATGTCACCGGTACATGTAGTTAGTCATGTACCCAGGCCACATGCAATGTCACCGGTACGTGTGGTTAGTCCCGTACCCAGGCCACCTGTAACGTCACCGGTACATGTGGTTAGTCCCGTACCCAGGCCACATGTAATGCCACCGGTACATGTGGTTAGTCCCGTACCCAGGCCACATGTAATATCACCGGTACATGTGGTTAGTCATGTAATCAGGCCACATGCAATGTCACCGGTACATGTGGTTAGTCATGTACTCAGGCCACATGTAATGTCACCGGTACATGCGGTTAGTCATGTACCCAGGCCACATGTAATGCCACCGGTACATGTGGTTAGTCATGTACCCAGGCCACATGTAATGTCATCGGTACATGTGGTTAGTCATGTACTCAGGCCACGTGTAATGTCACCGGTACATGTGGTTAGTCATGTACTAAGGCCACATGCAATGTCACCGGTACATGTCCCGTACCCAGGCCACCTGTAGATTCACTGGTACATGTGGTTAGTCCCGTACCCAGGCCACCGGTACATGTGGCTAGTCCTGTACCCAGGTCACATGTAACGTCACCGGTGCATATGGTTAGTCCCGTACCCAGGCCAACTGTGACGTCACCTGCACACACCAATTTGAGAGAGTTAAGGCGTAGCATAGGCATATTTTGTGGTAAATTTAATTGTGACGTTACAAGGCGAGGTAGCAAAAACAAGCGGCACATTTAGTATGGAGTTGTCGCTTCTTTCACAACATGCAACAAAAAATCGAAGAGTACCTCTGTAGCTGTAGGTGTAAGTTCACCAATGAACATTAAATGAAGTAGCCTAATTGGAGTAGCCTAGATGCAGGAGTTTGGCCACACGGCCACGTGGCCATTGGCGGTTTGCCGGTGGCCGGCACGCGCTCCACCAGGTCGGCCGCAGAGACCACCTATCTGCCTATATCGACCGTCGTAAACACCGCCGCCAGCCACGTAAATACAAATTGAGGAGTCTTATCACGCGGCCAGCAAAAATCAGAGTGATTCAACGGCGTGGCTAAGTCGGCCGTTTCGGCGCGGTGATAGCGGGCCGTGCCGCCGCCGGCCGACCTCACCGGCCGGCCATTCGCCGACCCGGCGCGGACGGTATCGGGCTGATGTGGCCGCCAAGTGGGTCAAAATGACGCGCGTGGTGCCGACACCTCCATCACGCTGCAGCCGGCATCAGCACCCGCAGCAGGACAGCGACCTCGCCACGACCTGTTGCGGTATGCATACATGCATACATATATATAATGTATGACTGGACTATAGATGGCTTGTTACATTTGCTGACTTATATTTTAATGACAGTCACGGTTGGTGCTTGTCAAATGTGTCCAGTCGAATTCTGATGAAGACCTTCACATATTTAAGTTATACAAATCAGTGTGCATGTCATATTGGTGAGATAATCAACAATCAGGGGAAGATTCCAGGGGAGGCGTAGCGGTGTTATAACCCTACAGAGATAAATAAATATTGTAGAGAGAAGATGTAGTAGCGTTCTTTGGTGCTCTTTAGATTCAGACACATGCCATCCGAATCGATTGGTTTACACATACTTCGCTCGAGATTTTGACTGCAGTGTTGGGTCACACGTTCGTCCAGAATCGGCAGGAACCAGCTGGAATTAGTGTTCACCGTGTTAACCATTAACAGCAGCTCTGCCTACTGAAAACCAGTTGGTGTTGATCGAACATCCGCTCACTTTCAATGGTGGTTCATGGAAAATATCTCAGAATATAAGTGTTCAGACAAGAAAATAAAAGGAAAATAATGCACATAGTCGTAAACAAATTCTGAAATAGGTGCAAGGAATGATATTTAGAATGCAAGTGACCCAATCATCAACCATGAAAATTTACCCTCTGTGTCCGTAAATAGGTAGCCAATGATATTGATATAGCCCACAAAGGTGAATGCCTAGGAAAAGCTAAAAAGGCAGGGTGGAATGATGATAAAAAAACTCGAAGCATATATACTGTAGGACAATTATGCATACTGTGGTATTTCTTTCATCGCAGATCTAACAATGCAAATGCATCCAAGTCATTTAATGTAATTGGTGCCTCGAAGAATGCATGGCAAAGTATCGAATTCCACAATGCTTTCTTTTACCGCCCCACAGAAGAAAGTAAACAACACCATAATACAAGGATGCTTAAAATATTTTTGACACCTAGGTGGCTACAGGTAACTTTGTCTGCCTCATCTCATCCATGGCTTAACCAGGGACAACCAGACGGCGACATGAAATTTCCAACCGCGTCCGTGGCGTTACCTGACCTCTGATTTATTATGCTCACGATCACAACCGACGGTCCAGCAGTGGCGGCCTGGGCAGTGAACGATCCACCAGAAGCGTCCTGGATACTGAACGGTCCAGCAGTGGCGTCCTGGGCAGTGAACGGTCCACCAGAAGCGTCCTGGATACTGAACGGTCCAGCAGTAGCGACTCTGGGCAGCGAACGGTCCAGCAGTAGCGTCCTGGACAGTGAACGGTCCAGCAGAAGCGGCCTAGACAGTGGACGGTCTAGCAGTGGCGTCCTGGACAGTGAACGGTCCAGCAGTAGCGTCCTGGACAGTGAACGGTCCAGCAGTAGCGTCTCTGGGCAGCGAACGGTCCACCAGAAGCGTCCTGGACAGTGAACGGTCCAGCAGTAGCGGCCTGGGCAGTGAACGGTCCAGCAGTAGCGTCCTGGACAGTGAACGGTCCACCAGAAGCGTTCTGGACACTGAACGGTCCAGCAGTAGCGCATCTGGACAGCCGAACGAGAATGCATACCAGTACCTCCCTAACACTGCATGGAAAAGTAGGCTCACACCAAGCAGCTTCACCTCTTTTAGGTCAAAAGCAGGATTACGCTAATGCCATGCCATCCTTAACGCTAAAATATAATGACACATATGTAATGTTGCATGAAAGCGATATAACTAAAGCACGACTGCAATTTGCCACTACCTTCAATATTACATTTTCAACTTAAAAAAATCCTTACGATGCTAGTGGAGGCAAGATATCCAAACGATGATGAAGCAGTTTACCCAATTGACGGAAATTGAGTCCCAGTTAGTACTGCCGGGTATGGAAGGCTGCGTCTGTGCATTAAGCAAAGGTTGGTGCTGCAGCGGCCAGTGCAGTGTTGCTACCACAATACCCGTCAGGAGTTCAATTTTCTGAATGGATTTCTAAAGTCAAAGAGCTCGAATCGAACAAAAAGGTGTAAAATACACATTAATGCTACATCTACCGTCCAACTGAATCAATAAACACAGCAACGGACGTGCTTACTTCGTGTCGCCTTAGTGCAGTTGATTACAGCGCCGGCCAGCATTGGCTTGCCCTGCCCTGGCAAACGGTATGAGTCTCGAGGAGGCACGCGTCACGCTGTTCTTAGCCAGCGTCCAAGTGTATAAAATTGTCGTTTGAGTTTTGCTAAAATTAGGCACTATGAAATTGTCGTGACTCAACAACTACAGAATTCCGGATTGCCGGGCACCTAGTTAATAGACTCCATAGTCTTCGTTGACGGTGCACTGAGTGAGGTTGCTGTCGCGATAAATTGTCTGGCTGACACTGGACTGAACAGTCGCAAACCTCAACGCCTGGACATTTGATTCCCGCCACCAAATAACGGCCGGGCGGCCGCGGCCGCCACAAAAGGTGATAATCTGGGGCGGATTTGTCCCCTGGTGGCGGTACGGCAGCCGCGCCCTAATGCCATTACAGCAGCAGTCGGCAGGGGGTCGACCGCCGGCCACGCAGTCCGGAGGTGCTGACGGTCACACCCGACACAGTCTATGGCCGGTCACGCTGTCTGGTGGTGTTAGCGGTCACACCCGACACAGTGTATGGCCGGCCACGCTGTCTGGTGGTGTTAGCGGTCACACCCGACACAGACTGTGGCCGACAGGGGTTCGACTGCCGGCCAAGCTTCCCGGTAGTACCGACAGCCACACCTGACATGGTCTATGATCGCACCCGACGGTCAACTGCCCGTGGAGCAGGTGGCCTATCACGACCTGTCATGTCACGTCCTGTCACGACCAGATACGTCGATGCCGATGTTCCACAAGCCCAGTGCTCCCCAATAGCAACGAAAGGCACGCAGCGGCACGGCTCCTCCGGTACGGAACTACAACATCTCTGATACAGCAGCATAACAGGTCTGGTGCAGCACTACGGCAGTATGGTGCAGCACTACGGCAGTATGGTGTAGCACTACGGCAGTATGGTGCAGCACTACGGCAGTATGGTGCAGCACTACGGCATGTTTGGTGCAACACTACGGCAGGTCTGGTGCAGCACTACGGCAGTATGGTGCAGCACTACGGCAGTATGGTGCAGCACTACGGCAGTATGGTGTATCACTACGGCAGTATGGTGCAGCACTACGGCATGTTTGGTGCAACACTACGGCAGGTCTGGTGTAGCACTACGGCAGGTTTGGTGCAACACTGCGGCAGGTCTGGTGCAGCACTACGGCAGGTCTGGTGCAGCACTACGGCAGGTTTGGTGCAGCACTACAGCAGGTCTGTTGTAGCACTACAAAATAGTCAAATGCAGATGTGTTCCCTAATACTCGTCTAATGGTCCGGAGCTGGATATAGAAGGTGAGATACATACAAGAAAACATGCAAGACTTGGATTATGATTGTGAAGAATATTCCAAATAACCACCCGATCCCACACGCGCATGCCAAGCCAGGATTTGAGAAGGGGTGGATGGCGACACCTAATAGGTGACTAGCTTGGCCATCTTCCGACCACCTGACACAGTAAAACAGCGGACAAAATTGCCACGCGACGCCGTGCACGCCCTGCCCACCGCTTCAGCGCCTGTTCAGCCCCGAACTGCGACTGTGATCAGCGACGGCCGGAGTCGGCGGCGGCCATGCGCCATAACTGTCGGCCACACGCAGCCGGCCGCACCGCGTCAGTCTCCAGCCGAACACGCCGGCCGGCCGCCGGCTCCCAGGCACCAGCCGTAAATCGGCGACGCATGTGGCGCGCCGTCGCCGCCGTGCCTCTCGGCCGCGGCCGGCCCTCCTCGGCGCTGATTTAAGCACGCGCCGATGTGGCGGAGTGGAGCCCGTCCGGTGTCTAATGATCACTCCCGGCTGTCCGGCCGCCGGCTATCCGAACTGGCGGCGACGGGTAGCTGGCCGGCTGGCAGAGCCTGTCGGCCAGCTGGGCAGCTGCACAGCTGCTGCCTGCCGGCTGTCGACTGCAGGTGACATCAGGTGATCAGGGTAAGGCATCAGGTGATCAGGTACCGGGTAGTGTCTCCAGGGTAATGGTGCCCGGATAATGACGGGTGGTCGTCTGGTGATGGGTAATAGTGGGCACATGATCGACCAGTATCAACATACGGGTCAATCTTCACATCGGCAGCACGTCGACAGATAATGCCATGCCGGAGACAGTAGCGTACAGGTCGAGTAAGGTCATTATAGGCGAGGGCATGGGTGGGGTAAGACGAGAGGATTCAGGTGCGGTTCACATCTACTTCGTGATGGCACTGGGCTAAATGATCACACTTTGGTCGAAGCGCCCTTAAACCCAAATGGGCATCCACTGGTTTTATGGAGCAGACAGCATAGATCTTAGCCACCATGGGAGTTAATCATACATTCAGGTGCGGGCCGATTCACGTCATCCGTGCAGTGTTCTACACTTGCTGATATATTCGCACGCAACACGCAAGCATCCAAAGGAAATCGGAACGCACCTCCCATTGCCATTCATTTCGGTCGCATTGATAACGGCCGTTCTTTGTTCCGGCGCTCGCGCGGCACAGCCAGCCATTTGTTCAGTCTTGAAACAGAGGCACGAATCGCGCTGGACTCATTTCCCATTGTCAGTCGTCATGACCCAGACATTATGGTCTAATTTCACCAACCGTAATTGGTGATTCTTCGCACATTCGGCGCATAAATCAGGAAAAAGCCAAAGCGTTTCAGCCAATGTTGGCTGCCCACATATTTGCTGTCTTGACCCTGACATGACGCGACAGCGACATTGCCACTGCAGCATGTGATCAACACACGGCCCTGATGCAGTCAGCAGTCGACAGCAAACATCTCTATCCACCCTTCAATGAGAGCTCGTTATTAATATTTTGGATTTTCGTCCTCAGCTGGTAAGCTGTACATTGTGCATTCCTACATGGAGCAGTCAAGAGGAGGGGAGGAGGAGGGCAGGTGAAAATCGCCACCCATTCGAACCTTTGTATATAACTCCGACAAATACGGGACAATTGCTGCACCTTTTTGGGTAGCAACATCAAGCGCCTACACACTTAGCGTTTATCTTTACGTTCCACGTGTTAAAATCTGGCTGCATAGTTTACCATGAAGTGCCGCCATCAATCCCCAGGTTTGCGAGGCAGTCTCCATCTGTGGCCCGCCGGACGGATACCCTGTCCGCTATCTGCACGGTGATATCCGGTAGTTGGTGGCTGTCACCGGCCGGACGGATACCCTATTCGGAAGCTGCACGGTGATATCCGGTAGTTGGTGACTGTCATCGCCCGGACGGATACCCAGTTCGGTAGCTGCACTATGCCGTCTCGTGGGGTGCCTGCATAGCATTGGCTGTGCTCGAGCGCTATCGACAACTGCTCATGTACTGTCAATAACTGTTGAATCACTTCCAATATTTAGCATTGTTTTAGCATGTTTACACACATTTAGCATTGTTTACCCGGTTTGCACACTATAAACAATTTGTTGGCATAGCAGTGTCTAAGCATTATCATATCATTTCCTTCCTGAGATTCCGGTGCAAATCCCATGAGCATAAAATGTACGCCACTTGATTACCTTGGGAATCAATGTGGTCTCGCTTCATCATAGCCTTCACCTTGAACTTGATGCTATTCGACTTGTTTGCAGAAACGTCCAACTTACGGAAAAAGCAAGTTGCGCAACTAATCAAGTCCATACGCTTTTGAAATGATTATAGCTTCGCAGAGATATAGACCGCTCTTGCCGCGGAACAAGCACATATATGTGGCTTTAATCTTCAACGTCGCTGATTTTTTTATTCAAGAATCTCTGGACGTCTAGTTTCTTCCGACGCCATTTTCTATATATCCATGTGTTTGAGTTTTGAGGTCAATATCCAGTTAGTTGTATAATTGCATATTATTTGCAGTGAACATTCCATAAACGTCATTGCAAGTCATTGCATGGAGTATGAACGTCAAAGAGGGTTAGTTGAACATGATTGCACATATTGCCATAAAACAGGAACATTATTTCAGTACATATATAACCTGAGGAAATGCTCCTTTTAAGCTACATGGTATATACGCCGAAGAAGTAAAATAGCGGCATACATGTTCAAGTAGCAAAAATAATAAGGCATTGCATTGAACCCATGCCAATGGATTTCAATTATTACCAACACATGGTATCCATCCAATGATGTCCCGGCAGTCTACATATCGTGATATAAGCACCTGACCTTTAATGGGATTTAAGGGCGTTTTTTTTGCTACTGGGAGTGAGAGCGCATTAAAACCATGGCGTAATTACAAGCACGTTGGTACGAGGCTATGGCCCTTCACTTTTAGGAAACCTTAACCATAAGTCCTACGGCCTTGCCTTGAGCGTTGCCTGAACTTAGTTGGATTAAAAGTGCATTGGCGCACATATTCTGACGTCAATGTGCCCATAGTTAAAACGCAAAGGTAATGATACTTCTGGTGACAATAAACACAGTTAGAAACCTTTCTTTTAAAGTAGCAGTTAAATCATGAGCGACAGCAACCCCTAAGCACAGGAACAGCGGAACGCAGAGGTGCCGCTGCGCCTTCCTTCCATTTCGGACAAATTTAGCCCTAGTTTGGAAGCGTTCTATGGAAGGGAACCATCTGAAAGTGGCTGCCTTCCTCCCACTCTGCGATCACCTCTATTCACATGCAGTAGCTTTCAGGCTTTGTTGTGCATCCTGTGATATTTTCTTTTGCTTCTGCTAATCCTTCCATATTCTGCCTGTACTGGCATATCCATTCCGCATTCACTGACGTTTCTCGTCCACGTTGAATAAAATATCCGTTTCATTCCCACGGACACCTCTCATTTTTACTGCTATATCGGTTCCACCTCTACTAATATATTCGGCAGCTCACCCACACTGGCACTTTTGTTGCAATTTTACTGGCATCTGCTCATCTTCCTTTGACATATCTGTTCACCGGCACTCCCGTTTCAATTTCACTGACATATCTGCTTCAACTTCAGTGATATATATTTCACAATCAATTAAATATCTGTTCCATTTTCACTGGCATATCTGCTGTACGGACGTAGAGGGCCGCACCACCTTGTTTCTTAGCCTTTTAGGTTTGCTCTGCAAGATCTCCTGCAACTGCTCCACTCGGTCGTTATAGCAGCCAAGGAACGCATTCGGCGAAGCCTGGATTCCGAAATTTTCGCAGCATTGAGCACTTTCGGCTGTCACTGGCCCATCGTCCCATATCAGATCATAACCACCTACTCGGGTCTCCCGGCCGGTGAGCCGTCCATCCAGGTCCACCACGTGCAGGATGTCGTCCAGCATGCCGAACTTGAGCTGGTAGTCGTCTTCTCCTGTGGTAGCCAGTGACGGACTGGCGTTCACCTCCACCAGCCACGGCCGCAATTCGCTGTCCAGCAGGATGTCGTAGCCGTACATTTCGAAGCAGTGCTTGTCGTTTATCATGATCTTCTGCACGCTCTGCAGCGATTTAATGAAGACGTTGTTGATGTCGTCGATGAGTTTGTTGAGCGCCGCGTCGCCGTGGCGCGCGCGCAGAAACTGGCGCAGCCGGCGCATGCTCCACTTGCTGCCGCGCTGCGGATCGTACTCCAACGAGTGTTTCTGGATCGCCACATTGGTCAGATGGATGCAGTTGTCCTCAATTTGCGAGGTGGTGAATTCGGAAGAGCTGAAGCGCGCGAACCCCTCCCTGTACAGCCACACCTTCATCGGCATGTACGAGACCACCAGCACGTACAGGCGCAGGTCGAACTTCCTGCCGCCGATCAGGTACGGGTTGGAGATGTAGCGCTGCACCACGTACGTCTCTGGCCCCAGCGCGGCATCCTTGTCGCCTGCTAGAAAACTGGGCGTGAACTGGCGATCCTTGATCTTCCATTCTGTCACGTCCTTCAGCTTTTGCGTCAAAAATATGCCGCGGCCCTGACTTTTGGCGGCCGGTTTCATGATCCAGATGGCGCGCGGGCAGTGTCGGAACTCCTCCACGAACATGTGATATTCGCTGGGCAGTTCGAACGAGGTGGGGCAAATGACGCAGCGTTCTGCCTCCTCCTTGCCACCGGTCTTCTCCACTTGGCGCTTCAGCCTGCGCAAGTTCTTCATCAACATGTTCTTGCGGCTGAGTTCATAGTGATTGCGGAAGTGGCAGATGCGCTGGTGGTCCTGCAAGAACGAGTGGTCGTAGTACTCTTTGAGCTGGCTCACGTCGCACCAGTTGATGTCCCAGTCCTGGTCCTCGGGCCCGATCTCCTTCCAGCCCCGGCACCGGAACACGTCCTGCATGATGTGGCCGAAGCTGCACCGGTAGCGGATTGTGGGTCGCCCCGAAGGCTCGCTACACCGACGTTTCTCGTTCATGGCCTACTGCAACTCCTTCACTGACGTGTGGGGAGCACTTGATGGCACCCTCGATGGCAGAAGCAATATTTCTAGCAACCCAGGAAGTCGGAGTTCGTTGCTCTGCAGCAAAATATCAACATCGACCAAGTTCGGCACAGGTGGACCAAGAAGTGCGCAAGCGCTGTATGTGTTGTGGACAATCAGCTGTGCTCAGCTATGGATACACAATTGCAAGAACTTTAACATAAAAGACCACGGTGAGCTTGTGTGCGACCGACGTTCCAAAAATTTCGTAAGTTGCATGTAGCCAAGCTCATAGCGAACTGCTCGGTCATAAGGATTATCAGGCCACTTTACTAGCTGTCTTGAAATACCCTCACGTGGATTTCCATTTAGCAATCTTGTACTTTGGTGATGTCATTCGCCCATTTTCAAGTGTTCGGTTCATTTGGTTTTCACTTGTGCTATTCAGGGGGCAGTATCTGTCCTGGTTGTTTTTATCCTCACGTTAGAACTAACATACTCTAAAATAACCTTGCTAAAATACTTCATGCATTATCAATTGCATTATCAAAATGTGTTGATCTGGGTGAAGCTCATGAACTAAAAGTACACTAATTTTCACGACTATTAGTTTACCAAGCCAACTTGATTACGATTGCATAAGGAACCTAAACATTTCCTTCTTTGTCACTTAAATATTTCTTGGTATATTAGCAACAGGTGCAGCAACAGGTGTACAGCTCAAGTAAATATGAGTTATGATGTCGACAGTTACACTTTTAGCATATACGAAATGCATACATAGCCCAATAAAATAATCAATGCAACTAAATAACTAAATTGACGATGTAGATAAACGATACATGACATTAGCGTAACGTAGGTTCGGCTAACTGCCATAGGTCAAGACACGGGAGCCTGACGATTGTCATGCGAGCAGGCATTGCACACAGAATCTCATGGTATCACAAAATATACCTCTACTGAACCACTCTCTGTATACAAGATACAAGGCACTGCAACTTTCATACGTCTCGCTGGGTTGAGCGGGACAAGGAGAAATTGCCGGGCAAAAGCGAGAAGGCAATCCTAATCGAGATAATATTGCGGGTAAAAGAGAAACGTCCCACAGAAACATCCTATTCGTGCCACGCGAAAAGAGCAGACATTTGACTAGTCAGCGACACTAGCGCCACGCACCGGACGGAACGTAAACTAAGACGCCAACATAAATGCATTTAGGAACACACTAACCGATCCAGGGCGTTGTTGAAGAAAGAACATGGAGCAGAAAAGTAGTGCATATTACTACCTTTTATTTCAGGTATGTTTCACCTGCATTCACTCTATTTCTGAACCATCATTGTATTGCTGAAGAGGAATACAACCATTATTCCATGCCAATTGTCTGCAGTTACATTGTGCTTGAAGCGCAACGCAAAAGGCGGGCAATTTTAAATAATCTTAAAAGATCGTAATAGGCTACAGACTGAAATAGTCGCATGCGCGATAGTGGGAGGCTATACGAGATTTGTGTCCAATGCTACCAAGACTGCCAAGTTGTGATTCTACCGCCATACATGACGCAACCAACTCTGAAATAGACCAGATGTTTCAGAACCAAGTGCTAAAACCGGCTTCGATTTCAGACTTGCTGCCACATTTCCGTTAAAAAACAAACATTTATCACGCTGCTTGCTTTGCTGACAATGAAGCTGATGCATTTGCACATTGCTAGTTTGCTGCCTAGCCAAACACCGGGATCACAAATGGAAGAACTGGTGATATGCTTCATGTGCTACATTTCCGATCTTTTATGAAAAAGTGGGTTTCTTCCTAAAGGTTATTGTAAAATATTTGCATTTCGCCTGGTTGAGTTGAAATTTCCATTTCGCTGACCAGTGAGAAAGCCGGCTGAAGTCTACCTAGAGCAATGGTGTGGTCTGGAGGGGAGGGGGGAGAAACTGCCATAAGTTTTGGCATCATGAGTAAAAAGAAAACTATCGGTTTGAATTTTGTCTGGAGGGCTATTACAGGGATGGCACGAATTTGTATCGACATCATTGTAGCTAAGATGCACAATGTGTTGCTCAGACTACTCGAAGCATCATTAAAGCATTTTTATTGAAAACGATTTCAATCAGCTACATTTTGAAGCCTGAAGTGGTTGCTGTGCAACTATGCATGAACTCGTAACGTGGTACTTACCTATTATTATGCAATGATGTTCTGACGACAAATACAAATTAATTGAAATATTCGGTTAAAAACTACTTAAATTCCCTTGCGGTCTTCCATGACATTTGGCCCACACGCACTTCACAACTGTGCAGTGATCTTATGTGACGAGCAGTGCTGGGTAGAATAATACGCTGCTTAAAACCAGTGACAGACAACAAGTTGTGAAATAGACTTCATGGCTTCTTTTTAATACCATTACCGAATTTCATTTCCCTGTTCTTTTTCATCAAGTGATGACGAGAAAAGCCTTTTCCAAGCAAGATGAACTAGCATAAGAAAACCGTTCATTCCCGAACAGGACGAAAAGAGCAGTCATGACTGAAAACTTCTTTCCGGCGTTCCAGAGTGAACCTGGGTCGAATCAGAGGGCTTACCGTCAATGACCCGTTGCTTGCGATTTCATATTAAGGGTGGAACGAATGTAACTAAGTTGCTACAAATGTTCACGAATGCTTTAGCTGATAATGAAGATTTTGTTGTTCACGTCCTGAGAAGCTTCATAGTAATAGGCGTTTATAACGTCAATGACTCAACCTACATTACATAGATAAGATTGGTAATGTTGGTATTAATTTAAATCAAGTTCTTAGCACTGGCATGTAAATTCACGGACCTGATCTCTAACACCCTCCCTCCTCCGCCATTCCATTTTGGCACATGAAACACACAAAGCTGGAGTACGTTTTCCGATAAAGCACGAATCTACTCCTTCTCCCATCGAAACTCAGCTTACATTTTTCAACACCAGGAAGCCACCCACAACACACATATTTACATGCTGAGTCGCACGGTGCGGTGGGCACAACACTGGCCAAATCGAATTAGCACCACACCAGTCGGTATGCACAGCGGAGTTAGTTGCCATGCCAACATGCATACAACACATCATTGAACACCACAACACCACACCCATCATCATATTCACTGACTCAAGCTCCTCCGTTGACGCCCTCTCTGTCACGCACATCAGCAACACCACCCACCCCACAATGCACGCAGTGAGGCACCTCTGCTACACACATTCACGCTCCAGGACTGCTGAACGCATATCCATATCCAGGGCTGCTGAACGCATAGCAAATCGTGCGTACACAAAATCAAGCCCCTTCTCCATAAATGACCATCCTCAAACCAAAACACACGGCTAGACGCAGTTATCTGATCACAATTGCGGCTCGGCAACATTAACCATGATCATGATTATGTTTTCCAACACGACTGACATCCATCCCGATGTCAGTCGTGCGCTGTCCGATGCACTATCGAACACCTCCTAATGCACTATCAGTGTCCCATACATACAACATCATCCTGTATTGTCCCATACATACCACTTCCTTCTGCACTGTCCCATATATACCACTTCCTCCTGCACTGTCCTATATATACCACTTCTTCCTGCACTATCCTATATATACCACTTAGCGACGTTCACCTACCATTTATTTCCAACATCAACACACAACCGAGCTTGAGGATGCTGTTGGAAGACATGCACCCACAGCTCCTCTAGTTACTTTGCGAATTGTTGTGGAAGACACAACTTGAAGACGCAACATGAACTCCAAAGCCAATTACTCCTCGACTCCCGCATCACACAGCCATATGAGGTATTTATCCCGGGAAGTAAGCTGGGGCCGCTCTAATTTGGCAGAAACGAACGGTTGCAACTTAAATTGCGCTTGGTGTTTAACTTCGGGTTTCCAAAGCAGCTTGGCTTTTCTCCCTACGAGTGTTTTCCAAGCTTTTAATCCACATATCACACACAACTAAGAATGAGCCCGGACGCCAACGGCACGCACTGGGCGCCGGGACCTCAGCTTCTCTTGGTCGCGGGTGACAAGCGAAGCCCATCATTTTCCACCAACGGTCCAGCTATACGTCGGGACCGGAAGATAGACGGAGGCAGAGATACCGGCCACTCTCAAAGTGGTCAGTAACAGCATCACTGTACAATGCAATGTATGCGTGTGTGTGTGTCATGTGTATACCTGTCTTTTATACTAGTGTGTTCATTGACAGTGCTGTGCTTCCATCTTCTGCATAGTATATGATTTGCTTTTGATTGTGCTTAATTACCGGACGCCACATAAGCGGGCTTAGCGTACCTTTTCAAACTGACCATCAAATTCCTAGCATATGACACTTTTCCTCAGCAAAGGGAATACAATGATTGTCACCGAGCTGGATGATGCGGAAGAGTGCCATACTTTGCCTTCATTATTATATACTTTCAGTGTTATTTGTACCATGCATTGCCGTACAATATCTATGTAATATCTACATCTATATTACACTGTCATACAATGCAATATATTGAGCCATCTGCAGCCTTCTTAGCAGAGTGACCTAACTTGCTTACATCATGGATTATGTATATATGTATATTATGTATTATGTATATACATCATATGGAGATTCACATCAGGATTTTTGTTAGCTGTTAAATTTCAGGTTTCCCTGCAGAGCTGCCGTTGTGAAGTCTCCTGTCGTTGAGGCTGCATTTCCGTCGTGTTGTGCCACCCTAAAGGCACGCCATGCCAGCCACCTGCTCATCCCATCCACTACCTCCTTATCTGCCTATGCCTCACTTTTGCGGCGTTAAACATTAATCGTACCGACGCCCCAGAGCAGAGTAAATCATGGAAATTGGGTTTACTAAGAAGTTATTTAGAGATTAGAGGAGTGAGGAGCTAGTATCTGCCCCCGCGGGTGTTGTAAACTAATTGAGCCGCGGAAAATGCGAGTGCTCTGGTTGAGCCTCGCGTCGCCGGAAATGATGGACGTGTCGGTCCGGCGGCGGCGGTCGTCTGAAAAACGGCGCCGCATCTCCGTAAAACGGCGCAACAGCTCCGTAAAGAAGCTGGAGCCGGCGGCGGGATACAGCCAGCGCGGTCTGGCCGTGTGGTGCTGGTCTGTCAGACGGTCTGGCCGTGTGGTGCTGGTCTGTCAGACGGTCCGGCCGTGTGGTGGGAATCTGTCAGACGGTCCGGCCGTGTGGTGCTGGTCTGTCAGACGGTCCGGCCGTGTGGTGCTGGTCTGTCAGACGGTCCGGCCGTGTGGTGGGAATCTGTCAGACAGTCTGGCCGTGTGGTGCTGGTCTGTCGGAGGTCCGGCCGTGTAGTGGGGATCTGTCAGACGGTCCGGCCGTGTGGTGCTGGTCTGTCAGACGGTCCGGCCATGTGGTGCTTGTCTGTCAGACGGTCCGGCCGGGTGATGGGAATCTGTCAGACAGTCTGGCCGTGTGGTGCTGGTCTGTCGGAGGTCCGGCCGTGTGGTGGGGATCTGTCAGACGGTCCGGCCGTGTGGTGCTGGTCTGTCAGACAGTCTGGCCGTGTGGTGCTGGTCTGTCGGAGGTCCGGCCGTGTAGTGGGGATCTGTCAGACGGTCCGGCCGTGTGGTGCTGGTCTGTCAGACGGTCCGGCCATGTGGTGCTTGTCTGTCAGACGGTCCGGCCGGGTGATGGGAATCTGTCAGACAGTCTGGCCGTGTGGTGCTGGTCTGTCGGAGGTCCGGCCGTGTGGTGCTTGTCTGTCAGACGGTCCGGCCGGGTGATGGGAATCTGTCAGACAGTCTGGCCGTGTGGTGCTGGTCTGTCGGAGGTCCGGCCGTGTGGTGGGGATCTGTCAGACGGTCCGGCCGTGTGGTGCTGGTCTGTCAGACAGTCTGGCCGTGTGGTGCTGGTCTGTCGGAGGTCCGGCCGTGTAGTGGGGATCTGTCAGACGGTCCGGCCGTGTGGTGCTGGTCTGTCAGACGGTCCGGCCATGTGGTGCTTGTCTGTCAGACGGTCCGGCCGGGTGATGGGAATCTGTCAGACAGTCTGGCCGTGTGGTGCTGGTCTGTCGGAGGTCCGGCCGTGTGGTGGGGATCTGTCAGACGGTCCGGCCGTGTGGTGCTGGTCTGTCAGACAGTCTGGCCGTGTGGTGCTGGTCTGTCGGAGGTCCGGCCGTGTAGTGGGGATCTGTCAGACGGTCCGGCCGTGTGGTGCTGGTCTGTCAGACGGTCCGGCCATGTGGTGCTTGTCTGTCAGACGGTCCGGCCGGGTGATGGGAATCTGTCAGACAGTCTGGCCGTGTGGTGCTGGTCTGTCGGAGGTCCGGCCGTGTGGTGGGGATCTGTCAGACGGTCCGGCCGTGTGGTGCTGGTCTGTCAGACGGTCCGGCCGTGTGGTGCTGGTCTGTCAGAGGTCCGGCCGTGTGGTGCTGGTCTGTCAGAGGTCCGGCCGTGTGGTGCTGGTCTGTCAGACGGTCCGGCCGTGTGGTGCTGGTCTGTCGGAGGTCCGGCCGTGCAGTGGGAATCTGTCAGACGGTCCGGCCGTGTGGTGGAGGTCTGTCAGACGGTCCGGCTGTGTGGTGCTGGTCTGTCAGACGATCCGACCGTGTGGTGTTGGTCTGTCAGACGGTCCGATCGTGCAGTGGAGATCTGTCAGAAAGTCCGGCCATGTAGTGGGGATCTGTCAGACGGTCCGGCCGTGTGGTGGGGATCTGTCAGACGGTCCGACCATGTAGTGGAGGTTTGTCAAACGATCTAGCCGTGTAGTGGGGATCTGTCAGACAGTCCGGCCATGTAGTGGGATCTGTCAGACGGTCAGGCCGTGTGGTGCTGGTCTGTCAGACGGTCCGACCGTGTGGTGGAGATCTGTCAGACGGTCCGGCCGTGTGGTGGGGATCTGTCAGATGGTCCAGCCGCGTGGTGGGGATCTGTCAGACGGTCCGGCCATGTTGTGGGGATCTGTCAGACGGTCCGGCCGTGTTGTGGGCTCTGTCAGACGTTCCGGCCGTGTGGTGGGGATCTGTCAGACGGTCCGGCCGTGTTGTGGGCTCTGTCAGACGTTCCGGCCGTGTGGTGGGGATCTGTCAGACGGTCCGGCCATGTTGTGGAGATCTGTCAGATGGTCCAGCCGTGTGGTGGGGATCTGTCAGACGGTCCGGCCATGTTGTGGGGATCTGTCAGACGGTCCGGCCGTGTGGTGGGGATCTGTCAGACGGTCCGACCGTGTGGTGGGGTCTGTCAGACGGTTCGGCTGCATGGTCTTGGTATTTAGCAGTTACGTACCGGAGTGTGTGCGTTTATGTGTGCGCCCTGCGTGATGCGTATTCCCATTTGTGTGGTATGTATCATGCGAGTAAATACATGGAATGATGGCGAGATTGAAGATATACCAACTGGGCCTCTAACCGAACAAGATAATATTCATTGGGAAGTGTGTCACAAGCAAAGACGGCCGAAACGTGGATGAAGGTCTGAAAAACGTCCAATTATGCTCGGTGGCAAGGAACAATACATATATAGACATATACACACACACATATATATATATATATACATATTTATATGGGTGTGCATACATTATCTAAGAAGAGAAAGTATAAGGTATAATGCTCAAGTCCTGAGAGCATAGGCAATGCCCAAAAATGTGATTCAGACAGAGTGAGTGAGCGAGCGAACTGAGCGAGCGAACTGAACGAGCGAACTGAGCGAGCGAACTGAGCGAGCGAATTCAGCATTACAGACGATACCAATTCAGCATCACTCTTGTTTGTTTGTTTGTTTCGAAGGGTTTCAAAGGCTTCCCTTAATTTTGGCATGGATTACGTAAAACTACATGTTAAAAGAAATATCGTGAAATGGCACCTTGATTAGGCTATGCCAGGATGCGCCACTGTTTCTAGCTTCTGAGATATCAGGCATGGACAATAGCAATCACCTGCTAGGATGTCGTTTAGCTACATATATGACGCATGTGGCGATTGTGATCGATATCAGTTATTATATGTGCGCGCGCCAAGTTTACCAATTACAGTGCAGAATTGTTGTGATCATAGACAAAATAGCTGTCGTGAAACGCAACTCCATACCACACAGCTGTATTTATATTCACATATCAAATCCATCCCACGGAAGCTTGACTGGCGTGGTAGCAGGTATGCCCTATATCATTTTCAACCGGTGAACTTGTCTGAAACAAACTCGCCAATTGATCGATGGATTTCGAAGCCGCTTTGGCTAAAACTATTTAGCTATTGTCACACAAATGCTACACTGTAATTGGTTCAATTGGTGAGTGCGCAGATAAAAAGCTGATATCGATCACAATCGTCACATACGTCATATATATTTAGCTAAATGACACCCCAGCAGCTGACGCTATTCACCAACCTGAGCCTTGCTGAGATATAATGAAAAGTATTCAAAATATTGTGGCATAATGCCTTTGATTTCATTGGTTAAATCCAACCTAACATGCGAGTATACACCAAGGCATCCTCTACGCGAAAAACTATTTTTCTTATAATATAACACAAGATACAATGAACGAGGTCCGTTCGCACCGCCAACACCCGTGTCGTACACCTTTGAATCTATATCCCGGCAACGGTTGTTGCGAGGTCGGTGGGGACATTTGGGCAACTATTAAAAGTCGACCCACTTCAGATTATATTAAATTTCGGGCTCGATTAACCAACGGGTGCTCCCACGGCGCGCGTGTAAGTTTTCGGTTGTAATACATGGGTAGGGCTAAGCCAATGTTCGGGTCAATGGCCATCGCGTGCAGGTAAATTTATGGGGTAGGGCGTAGAGGCTTTGCATTTTCGCACAGCCCAGACAATGAATGGGCGACGTACGCAGTGGAGTTTGCATGTCGTGAGGTGTATCGTGAGATCGCACTATCGCTTAAAATTCGCGCGACACGCCCAGCGGATTAACATAGTTTGCGAATTTTTCGAAGACAAATTTACGTTGTGCATATCGAAAGGTGGCATTGAACAGGTGAGTGACTCGAGAAGTGCTTGGTACCACACGAAAGTCCCCCGTGTTGGCAATCCGCAAGAGGCAATTTCAGTGCGATCGGGTCAGTGTGTTGCATGTGAGATATGTGAAGTTGGTGTGAGGTCAGGTTTCTCGCAAATCGACAGCATTTCATTGGCTTAGCACGTGAAACAGTAATATTATTGCTCGACTTATGGCCAATTTTAGTGTGACAAGTTGGATCGGTTTCAAGCTGTACAACTCGTGAATCAATCGATCGACCGACGCGAATTCGACACCACTGTGTATCCACCACAATCATCAAACTCGACAAAGGAAACATTTTTGCCGCTCGTGGCACGTGCACATGGGAGAGTGGTGACAAGCGAAAGCGGCCTTTTTCACAGTTTTCACGATTTGGTTTGGCGCTGGAAAACGGCCAACAATGGCGAAACGCCGTTGTTTGCATTACCCAGTTCCATGTCCGGCTACACTTTTCCATTTTACAATCGTCACCTGCTGTATTCGGGGCGCCGTCACTGTGACAAGAGTGGTACGTGTCGGATCTAGGAAATCGGCTCTGCTTCCCATCCCATTTACGCCCCCATAGAACACCCTTCCCCGGTTGAAAGTGGTACGTACAGATAGCCCTAACTATTAATTATTGTGTCCACGGTGTCTTTATAATTTCCCCATCGAAAATACCATGGGTACAGTCAAGACTACCTCCTAACCGTTACCCAAGATGTTTAGATCATCTGAAGCGACTCCAAAATGCATGGATTGATCGCCAGTTCGACGGCATTACTTCAGCCAACTTCAGCGGTTGAAAATTATATTGGTGCACGTGCCGCCACACAAGTCAGGATGGTCTTGGAAGCATTTGATTTGATTTGAATCGAAGGTACGCTTCATATAAGGTGATGCAGTTCTGTTATTGTGAGTGTGGAAATGACTGCTTGAAGGCAGCTTAAGCTGCGCAGTGTAGGGCGCGGTCAAGTTGGAATAGTTGAAAAGCCGTACACCATGCCAGACATATGATTGGTGATGTTTGAGGTGACGCAGTGGCTCTGTCTGTCTGAACGAACCAGCGGATCGCTTAGCAGAACGGGAGTGGGATGGGTGCGGGATTTCGTTCAGCAAAGCGAGCCAGTTTACGCTTGCTTGCTGAAATGAGGAAACTTTTACCCGTTGGCGAGCTGTGACAGGCCGTAGGACATGCCACATAAATGAGCCTACCGGAAGTAGGTAGTGAAGAAACATCTGGATGCGCTTTTCATTTTAGAGATACAGGAAAATATTCAGCTCTACTACACAAGTGTTTCACAATTGTAGGCTTTTTGCTACGTAAATATAATAACATTCAACCAGTTGCAAATAAAATTCGACTAAAAATATGCCAGGAAATTGAGATGGACAATCACCACAAACGAGATCCGACCAACCACTGTACCGTCCTACCACACACACGTCCACGTGCAATTGACCTGCCAGGGCACTTTGGCTCTCCGCAAGTTTATTAATCACAGCTTCTCAATATTTTTTTTCCGTAGCTGGGCTTCCGCAGCGAGCCAAATATGACCAATCCTGATACGGTTCCCCCATCCACGTGAGTACGTGTAATTCATCGGCTGTAGCACCTCCGTTTTTCTTCAGAAACGAGGGAAAATGAGTCCTGGGAGGATCATCACCACAAACCAGATGTGAACAACCCTAGCAACCGGACTTGAACCTGCTGAAAAGAATTGGCGCCCTCGCCCACCTAGTGGCAAGGCTGGCAGAAGAACAGCGTCTCTCCAACATTCAAGCATAGAGAACGAGCAGCAGGGCAGGCGAAGCTTGCGACCCTGACTCACAACCGGGTGCTTCACATTTTGCACGCTTTTACTGGCAGAAATTTGATGGCATTCTGTGTTCTTATTTTGGGAATGGTATCATATCACGTACCGATTAAAATTAGTGGAACCCCTTGGTTGCGAAAACGGAAAGGTGCTGCAATTTGCATCAGGAATTATGATTGGGAACGTGTGATAGTTAACACTTGCATTGGCAGTGTCAAGGGGGGGGGGACGAGGGGGCGTACCACCCCCGAACACCGTGAAGGTTAACATTACACCTTTACACTGCATGGAAAGAGTGGACCCAAAAACGATCATGTCCGCCCCGATCCAAAGCCCGTGGGGCCGCTGATGAGCACGTGTCCGTGTTGCATTGAACACATTTGTACTTTTGATCGAGTCGCACCAAACGACATGAGATTCGCGAGGCCTGAATCTCCACTCGGGAGGTGCCAAATCCCCAAACCGGACGTGCTAATTCCTCGACCACCGACATGTCGGAGAACATGCGCTATGCCCGGAGACAGCTTCACAATAATCAATCACACCGGACGCCATCCGACTACGTTGGTTTCGGTGTTTTTCCCACGGTGCCTGGGAGGGGCGCCGCCGACGTCGTCACTTCCATTAGCAGGACCAGAGCCGAGCATATTGCGGGAAGCCGTCCCATGTGCTACGACGTCAGACACTGGCGCCACACGACACTGCAGTGGACAGACTAGCGCCACACGACACTGTAGTGGACAGACTGGCGCCACACGACACTGTAGTGGACAGACTGGCGCCACACGACACTGCAGTGGACAGACTGGCGCCACACGACACTGTAGTGGGCAGGCTGGCACCACACGACACTGAGGTGGGCACGCTGGCGCCACACGACACTGTAGTGGACAGACTGGCGCCACACGACACTGTAGTGGACAGACTGGCGCCACACGACACTGCAGTGGACAGACTGGCGCCACACGACACTGTAGTGGGCAGGCTGGCACCACACGACACTGAGGTGGGCACGCTGGCGCCACACGACACTGTAATGGACAGACTGGTGCCACACGACACTGTAGTGGACAGACTGGCGCCACACGACACTGTAGTGGACAGACTGGCGCCACACGACACTGTAGTGGACAGACTGGCACCACACGACACTGTAGTGGACAGACTGGCACCACACGACACTGTAATGGACAGACTGGTGCCACACGACACTGTAGTGGACAGACTGGCGCCGCACGACACTGTAGTGGACAGACTGGCACCACACGACACTGTAGTGGACAGACTGGCACCACACGACACTGTAATGGACAGACTGGTGCCACACGACACTGTAGTGGACAGACTGGCGCCACACGACACTGTAGTGGACAGACTGGCGCCGCACGACACTGTAGTGGACAGACTGGCACCACACGACACTGTAGTGGACAGACTGGCACCACACGACACTGTAATGGACAGACTGGCGCCACACGACACTGTAGTGGACAGACTGGCGCCACACGACACTGTAGTGGACAGACTGGCGCCACACGACACTGTAGTGGACAGACTGGCGCCACACGACACTGTAGTGAACAGGCTGGCGCCACACGACACTGAGGTGGGCAGGCTGGCGCCACACGACACTGTAGTGGACAGGCTGGTGCCACACGACACTGTAGTGAACAGGCTGGCGCCACACGACACTGAGGTGGGCAGACTGGCGCCACACAACACTGTAGTGGACAGACTGGCGTCACACGACACTGTGGTAAATAGACTGGCGCCACACGACACTGAGATGGACAGGCTGGCGCCACACGACACTGTAGTGGACAGACTGGCGCCACACGACACTGAGGTGGGCAGGCTGCCGCCACACGACTTTGAGGTGGGCAGGCTGGCGCCACACGACACTTTTTTTTCGGAGTTCCCCTCCTTCCGTTCCTAGCGTTGTATGTTAACGAACAGTGGAATTACATTGTTGGGACTTAGAGCAGGTTCTTGCTGGAGCTGGGGAATAAAAACAAATTCCTAGGGATGATGAGATGTCGAGCGTTGGGGATTTGTCCGAAAATTACTCATAAATTGTACCAGATCAAATTAAACCAGGAAGGATTCCATTGACCAAAGCGTGCAGTACATTCCAGTGCGTAGTTCTAACAGCCAGTGCACAGTGCATCCCTTTGTACTCTGCATCCGATCTAGGCATTCCAGCTTCAACTTTATTTCAGATTGTTACAAGCGCAGCGTAGCCTTAGTTGCTTCATTCCAGTTACGTCTAATTCCACACATCCTTTCAGTACCTCCGAATATGGGAAAGATACACTATATCAAATGGCTGTAGTGGTGAACGCAAAAATGAGCTCAACTTATTGGGCATCTGCCATCACGAGAAGGACTACGGCATACCATGCGAATGACGTTTTTATGCAACCCCACACGAAAACAATGTGTGCGACAGTATTTGGGGAACTGAAAGCATTCCGTAGCGCGGACAGTCTGCAAGGGACAGGTGGTGATCAGATTTTAACTGCAGAAAAGTTGCTTCATTACTGCGAACAAATCCAAGTGGGAGCATTAAGTTATTCTTCGTCACTAAGTATTTTGCAATCGGGAGAGATATGCGTCCAGCAAACGGCTTGCACGGAGCGCAAGTGATAATAAAGGGGACTGGGGGATACCATAGAATCGTGCCCTTTGACGACAACGAAATTGCTGTCTACGAGCTTTATGCGAGTGAAGATGGCGATGTAATGCGAGTAACCAGGATGTTTTTGAATGAATGAGTTTGTATTAAAATAAAAATACAGTGGAGAACCAAAATAATTGGTCACCACATGGTCCGTACCGTACTGCCTCACGCCTGTTACAAAAAATTCCATTGAAAACCCAGTGTCGGGAAAGCGTCAGACATTCTGTTGTATGCTGTAGTGGAATTAGGTGTTTGATGAAATCTACAAGAAAAATTAAAGCACAAATTCGGTCAAATAGCTTTATACCGATACAGCATTCATACTGGATATTAAGAAAAAATACAGTAGCAATGAAGGCTTTAACGCTGTCTCAGGACATAAAGGGTATTTAAGGTAAAAAGCAAGGTAAAATGTATAACAAGATAAGGTAAAAGGTAAAAAGAGCAAAGAGGTCGATAACCAAGCAGTCACAATGTGAGAAGATCACGAGAGCATGTATCTTTGTATCATGTCTTGTTCAGACGCCCACATCATTCTGCACAGAACAAGTCGAAAAGTATGGCCCTATTTTGACAATGGGCTCGGCGTTCATACAACACAAATACATCCTATTTTATGCTAGAAGTAATCAGTGCTTCGAGTTGGTGCCAAAGTGAACCACGTTTCTGACAGTCCTCCAAATAGGAATGTCTCAGACCTTTACAGGTGATTCACCATAATCCCATTAGCACAATGCATGCTAATATAAGGCCATTTATATTTTAAATAATGATAAAGAATTGTACGTACAACATATTGACATCGAGGAAAAAAAAATAATGAGGGACCTCATGAAATTCTGACCTTCAGGAAATGTCACCAGATCACGGGATAAGCACTGATTAAAAATATTAAGTGGCATATTCAAAATACATGTTGATTTTCTATTTTAGTTGTGTGATCTCTAGTTTTCGCTAAATATGAATCATGTTTATTTCATGCTCTTTATTTACATGATTGCAAGACATGACGTCAATAAGTCGATGAATCGTACCTCCTTAACCCTTCACCGGATTGACCAGACTCGCAGAAATGGCATCTGTGCCATCGAAAACTCTGCGGAGTGATTGTCATCAAAGTCTCAGACACTATGATGTTACCACCTTGGTGGTTTTCTTGGAACGCCAAGGTCTGTGGTGAGAAGACTTGAAGACTTGGGTCACACAACGCCGGCGACCAATCAGACGCTTATGATGTCGGCCTCAGAATGTGATCCGACCTTAGCCTCGGAACGTGATCCCATCTTAACCTGCGAATGTCATCTGACCTTATAGGTGCGAAGGTTTTCGACGGTGCAGGACAACACGGCCTCCCGGCCCTTTTGCATAGTCACGTTCTGCACGACGCCAGTGAAGCGAGGTCGGAACGCCAGATCTGAAACACAAACCATGCATATACCGCATCAGTCGCTGGCTGGTGCCACCGGCTACGCATGAATATGTTTTTCCCTGAAAGTGCAGGTTTGTATGAAGTGAACTTTCGACTACAGCTTTGGTGGCGTAAATTTCAAAGCACATCCCAGATAATTAATCAATAGATCGGGGTAGCTCGTCATGCGTGTGCATATAAATTTCTTATAGCGTAACTCACTGTCGGATCCAAAGGGGTGCCAACGGGGCCACGCCTGAACCCCACGCCAAGAGGCCGATTTTTACTAAATGTTGCACTAAAATGCAATTTTCTCTAAATCTAAGCACATTTTATGGCATAAATATTGTCTTAAATAGACCCGACGGCTGATAGCTGTTCAACTGCGATGAGTTGTTCGAAATCGGATAATTTGTTGTTGAATTTGCTCCCAAGCCCGGATTTTTGATCAGCCCGTGACGTAACTTGCTTTCGGGACCAAATTGCAAGAAGTGTGCATGCAGCGCGTTATCAGTGAAATTCGCACCAACCATGCGATATTCGCACTTGGTAACCGAGCAACTGCATTTGCCATGTTAGTTTCAGTTGCAGAAACACCCATTCAGCCACACCAGTGTCAGGCGCCGTCAGGGACGATGAGCCAGCGAGACCAAGAGGCCGAACATGGTTCTGCCATGCCCCAGGCACAGGATCGGGTACTATACCGAGACAGGGAACTTGTGGACCGACCGCCACCGTGCTCTCCTGGTAGACCCTGAACACATGCACTTGCGTTCAATTTCGATGAACTGCACGACTTTTTGAAATATGTAAAATATATATTTTGAACTTTGGCAGAGTGCATTGAAATTTGGGATGCGTGCTCCACGTTAGGTAGATGAGTCTGATTGTGCAAGTAGTGCAAGCAATTCTGGCATATGGACATTGTAATGCAATCTAATTCAGCTGAAATTGGCTGATCTGCCGAATGAACGTACGACAAGCTCGACTGCATTATGTCGAATTGCCGAATTAACGCAGGTGCCACACTGTGTTCCAGCCCTTTGTGTTCCACGGTCTTTCCGCTCAGTGCACGCACATGACATGAAGTCATAGCACGTATCCGACGCTTCGTTGGCCGCCGCTTAGCCAGAGCTGGATGGACCGCCACCGACTCAGGCCCATTACAAGTCCTCTTCTTTGAGCAACAAATGCGCGCACTTCAAAGAAAATATTGTGGTAAAATTGCAAAAATATATATTAAGTAGATAGACGGGAACAGAACCGTTCGGGCATCGCCTTCGTTGGGAACGACATGGCGCTAACATGTGTCTACAAGGCAGGAACAATCTGGCGCGTTTCTTCCTGCGAAGAAGTACAAAGATATTGAATGTTGAATTAAGTACAAAGTGCAAGGATGACTATCGATTTGCAGGTCATCAATCACAGAATACTACCACATACAACATACTGAAGTCGATCATAACACATATTTTCGCCACACACAAAACACTGTCACCACAACAACGTTCCCACACACAGAGGCGCAAAACCAAACATTTTCACTGGGTAACGACCAAAATAGGCACAACAGCTGTTGTCCATACACAGCTTGACACCCACGTGCCATGCACATTATAATAGCACGAGCAACGATCCGCTCAGACCGGCAGGAAGCACAGCTATGCAAATCGCATGGTATCTGCAAACACATCACTGTGCAACATACTCCCTAATTACGCGCCATAGATCATAACGAATGAACTCACTAGAGAGGGAAAAATAGCCACAAATCTCCACAATCGTTACACAGCACCTACACCTGCTCAATAAGCTGCACACATCAGCTGATGTGAAGCATGGTTGGATGGTTATTGGTTTCACGACACGTCGACCGTTGAGTCATATAGCGTCGCCAATCTCTCACGCCGATTGGTCGCGGGCGAAGAGTAGCGACAGGTGAGATTCGAACCCACAATCTTTCGATTGTGAGACGAGCATCTTACCCCTAGACCACTCGTCCCCTGATGTGAAGCATGGCTGCAAAGTCAATGCCATTACATGCAGACAAAGACAGTGGCTTACATACTCACCCATGACATGAAGTTAACCTCACACAGACGACCACTAATGTGGTAGCGTACACTCACCCTAGTAAACTCACAAGTACCGCTCTGCTCAAAAGCACATATTCAAAACCTTGCAAGCTTCTCTTTGGCTTCCCTCCCTCCACTTGCCTAGCTCGAATCCCTCGGACAGAGATTAGCACAAGCACATTTCACACAATGGGCATGGCACATGGAAAAAGTTATTAACATGCTGCTGGAGATCGGTAGGTTCAACGCTCCCACCGCCCGCTCCGGCTGCGCCTTTCGACATTATTGCGGCGACAGGAAGCCGGCCGACGCGGCTGGTCGCCAGCAAACTGATGAAGAAACAGAAGTCCGACCAGCCAGGGCCAGCCGTCAGCCGTCCACCCCGGGCTCGATCTCGGAGGCAGCGCAGAGTGAATGCTAATGAACTGGTGTTAGTGCCAGTGCTCAGCATTAAAAAAGAAGTCCGCAGATGAAAAAGCGTGCTGCTTGGAAAACACAAGGGTGAAAAACTACACGCAACTTGAAGTATGTCTATAAATGAATAAATGAATAACTCCTGCCCCATGCAACTGTTCAGATAATTTGTATGTTTGTGTCATGCAGTGGAGTGGAAGTGGAAGTGGAAGTGTCATGCAAGTGGAGTGACATTTCTTTTGGTGATCAATATATAAAAAAGTCGTGTGTAAACTATAAGTTCTGACAACTCAACGACTGTACTTCGATACCTGCAGCGTCACTGAATGATATTTCACTAGAAAAGGCCCATTATGGATCAGCACTGGGGATTGTAATTATGAATGGAGCAGGGATGAAGAAATACATATCAGAGCACACACCACTGGTCTTCGTGTGCGGTGAAATACCCTGGTCGGTGCCATGACAACTAAGAGCAAAATGTCTTGCAGCGCATATAAGGAAACTCTATAGCTTGTCTGGCTGTCCCTA